>OZ038383.1:142305079-142440079 GCA_964036045.1 Eutreptiella sp. 'Long Island Sound 2002' | reverse complement strand
AATTCCTGCAATGCACTGCCTCACTGCCCGGGGGCAGTGGGCAGTGCAACTCCTGCAATACACTGCCCCACTGCCTTGGGGCAGTGGGCAGTGGACCTCCTTCAATACACCGCCTCACTGCCTGGGGGCAGTGGGCAGTGGACCTCCTGCAATACACTGCCGCACTGCCTGGGGGCAGTGGGCAGTGGATCTCCTTCAATGCACTGCTCCACTGCCTGGGGGCAGTGGGCAGTGGACCTCCCGCAACACACTGCCTCACTGCCTGGGGGCAGTGGGCAGTGGACTACCTTCAATGCACTGCCCCACTGCCTGGGGGCAGTGGGCAGTGCAACTCCTGCAATACACGGCCGCATTGCCTGGGGGCAGTGGGCAGTGCAACTCCTGCAATGCACTGCCTCACTGCCCGGGGGCAGTGGGCAGTGCAACTCCTGCAATACACTGCCCCACTGCCTTGGGGCAGTGGGCAGTGGACCTCCTTCAATACACCGCCTCACTGCCTGGGGGCAGTGGGCAGTGGACCTCCTGCAATACACTGCCGCACTGCCTGGGGGCAGTGGGCAGTGGATCTCCTTCAATGCACTGCTCCACTGCCTTGGGGCAGTGGGCAGTGGACCTCCCGCAACACACTGCCTCACTGCCTGGGGGCAGTGGGCAGTGGACTACCTTCAATGCACTGCCCCACTGCCTGGGGGCAGTGGGCAGTGCAACTCCTGCAATACACGGCCGCATTGCCTGGGGGCAGTGGGCAGTGCAACTCCTGCAATGCATTGCCTCACTGCCCTCGGGCAGTAGGCAGTGGAACTCCTGCAATGCACTGCCTCACTGCCTGGGGGCAGTGGGTAGTGCAATTCCTGCAACGCACTGCCTCACTGCCCTGGGGGCAGTGGGCAGTGCAACTCCTGCAATGCACTGCCTCGCCGCCTGGGGGCAGTGGGCAGTGGAACGCCTGCAACGCACCGCCTCACTGCCTGGGGGCAGTGGGCAGTGGAACTCCTGCAATGCACTGCCCCACTGCCTGGGGGCAGCGGGCAGTGCAACTCTTGCAATGCACTGCCTCACTGCCCTGGGGCAGTGGGCAGTGGACCTCCTGCAATGCACTGCCTCACTGCCTGGGGGCAGTGGGCAGTGGAACTCCTGCAATAACCGGGCGCACCGGCCCGGGGGGGACGGGGAGCGCAGCCCAGGGGGTGGTCGGAACCTCCTGCAAGGCCCATGGGGAGCCATCATCTTCCAATAACCGGGCGCACCGGCCTGGGGGGGACGGGGAGTCCAGCCCAGGGGGTGGTCGGAGCCTCCTGCCAGGGCCAATGGGGGGCCATCTTCTTCAGAGAACCGGGCGCACCGGCCCGGGGGGGACGGGGAGTCCTGCCCAGGGGGTGTTCGGAGTCTCCTGCCAGGCCAATGGGGGGCCATCTTCTTCAGAGAACCGGGCGCACCGGCCCGGGGGGGACGGGGAGTCCTGCCCAGGGGGTGTTCGGAGTCTCCTGCCAGGCCAATGGGGGGCCATCTTCTTCAGAGAACCGGGCGCACCGGCCCGGGGGGGACGGGGAGTCCTGCCCAGGGGGTGTTCGGATCCTCCTGCCAGGCCAATGGGGGGCCATCTTCTTCAGAGAACCGGGCGCACCGGCCTGGGGGGGACGGGGAGTCCTGCCCAGGGGGTGTTCGGAGTCTCCTGCAAGGCCAGTGGGGGGCCATCTTCTTCAGAGAACCGGGCGCACCGGCCCGGGGGGGACGGGGAGTCCTGCCCAGGGGGTGTTCGGAGTCTCCTGCCAGGCCAATGGGGGGCCATCTTCTTCAGAGAACCGGGCGCACCGGCCCGGGGGGGACGGGGAGTCCTGCCCAGGGGGTGTTCGGAGTCTCCTGCCAGGGCAATGGGGGGCCATCTTCTTCAGAGAACCGGGCGCACCGGCCTGGGGGGGACGGGGAGTCCTGCCCAGGGGGTGTTCGGAGTCTCCTGCAAGGCCAGTGGGGGGCCATCTTCTTCAGAGAACCGGGCGCACCGGCCCGGGGGGGACGGGGAGTCCTGCCCAGGGGGTGTTCGGAGTCTCCTGCCAGGCCAATGGGGGGCCATCTTCTTCAGAGAACCGGGCGCACCGGCCCGGGGGGGACGGGGAGTCCTGCCCAGGGGGTGTTCGGAGTCTCCTGCCAGGCCAGTGGGGGGCCATCTTCTTTCAGTGGGCAGTGGAACTCCTGCAATGCACTGCCCCACTGCTTGGGGGCAGTGGACAGTGCAACTCCTGCAATGCACTGCCTCACTGTCCCAGAGCAGTGGGCAGTGGAACTCCTGCAATGCACTACCTCACTGCCCTGGGGCAGTGGGCAGTGGAACTCTTGCAATGCACTGCCTCACTGCCTGGGGGCAGCGGACAGTGCAACCTCTGCAATGCACTGCCTCACTGCCCTGGGGCAGTGGGCAGTGCAACTCCTGCAATACACTGCCGCACTGCCTGGGGGCAATGGGCAGTGCAACTCCTGCAATGCAATGCCTCACTGCCTGGGGGCAGTGGGCAGTGCAACTCCAAACTCCCGCCACGCACTGCCTCACTGCCTGGGGGCAGTGGGCGGTGCAACTTCTACAATGCACGGCCTCATTGCCTGGGGGCAGTGGGCAGTGCAACTCCTGCAATGCACTGCCTCAGTGCCCTGGGGGCAGTGGGAAGTGGAAGTCCTGCAATGCACTGCCTCACTGCCTGGGGGCAGTGGGCAGTGCAACTCCTGCAATGCAGTGCCTCACTGCCTGGGGGCAGTGGGCAGTGGAACTCCTGCAATGCACCGCCTGAACGCCTGGGGGCAGTGGGCAGTGCAACTCCTGCAATGCACTGCCTCACTGCCCTGGGGGCAGCGGGCAGTGGAACTCCTGCAATGCACTGCCCCACTGCCTGGGGGCAGCGGGCAGTGGAACTCCTGCAATGCACCGCCTCACTGCCCTGGGGGCAGTGGGCAGTGCAACTCCTGCAACGCACTGCCTCACTGCCTGGGGGCAGTGGGCAGTGCAACTCCTGCAATACACTGCCGCACTGCTTGGGGGCAGTGGGCAGCGCAACTCCTGCAACCCACTGCCGCACTGGCTTGGGGGCAGTGGGCAGTGGACCTCCGGCAATACACTGCCGCACTGCCTGGGGGCAGTGAGCAGTGCAGCTCTTGCATTACTCTGCCCCACTGCCTGGGGGCAGTGGACAGTGCAACTCCTGCAACGCACTGCCTCACTGTCTGGGGGCACTGGGCAGCGGAACTCCTGCAATGCACTGCCTCACTGCCTGGGGGCAGTGGGCAGTGGAACTCCTGCAATGCACTGCCCCACTGCCTGGGGGCAGTGGGCAGTGCAACTTCTGCAATACACTGCCGCACTGCCTGGGGGCAGTGGGCAGCGCAACTCCTGCAATGCACTGCCTCACTGCCTGGGGGCAGTGGGCAGCGGAACTCCTGCAACGCACTGCCTCACTGCCTGGGGGCAGTGGGCAGTGCAACTCCTGCAATGCACTGCCTCACTGCCTGGGGGCAGGGGGCAGTGCCACTCCTGCAATGGGTGGTCGGAGTGTAGTGCCGGGACCTGTGGGGATGTACTACTGGGCGCACCGGCCTGGGGGGATGGGGAGTCCAACCCAGGGGGCGGTCGGGGCATCCTTCAGGGCTTATGGGGGGCCATCATCTTCGGAGAACGGGGCGCACCGGCCTGGGGGGGACGGGGAGTCCAGGCCAGGGGGTGGTCGGAGCCTCCTGCAGGGCCCATGGGGAGGCGTCATCTGCTAATAACCGGGCGCACCGGCCTGGGGGGGACGGGGAGCCCAGCCTAGGGGGTGGTCGGAACCCCCTGCAAGGCCCATGGGGAGCCATCATCTTCCAATAACCGGGCGCACCGGCCTGGGGGGGACGGGGAGTCCAGCCCAGGGGGTGGTCGGAGCCTCCTGCCAGGGCCAATGGGGGGCCATCTTCTTCAGAGAACCGGGCGCACCGGCCCGGGGGGGACGGGGAGTCCTGCCCAGGGGGTGTTCGGAGTCTCCTGCCAGGCCAATGGGGGGCCATCTTCTTCAGAGAACCGGGCGCACCGGCCCGGGGGGGACGGGGAGTCCTGCCCAGGGGGTGTTCGGAGTCTCCTGCCAGGCCAATGGGGGGCCATCTTCTTCAGAGAACCAGGCGCACCGGCCCGGGGGGGACGGGGAGTCCTGCCCAGGGGGTGTTCGGATCCTCCTGCCAGGGCAATGGGGGGCCATCTTCTTCAGAGAACCGGGCGCACCGGCCTGGGGGGGACGGGGAGTCCTGCCCAGGGGGTGTTCGGAGTCTCCTGCAAGGCCAGTGGGGGGCCATCTTCTGCAGAGAACCGGGCGCACCGTCCTGGGGGGGACGGGGAGTCCCGCCCAGGGGGTGTTCGGAGTCTCCTGCCAGGCCAATGCGGGGCCATCTTCTTCAGAGAACCGGGCGCACCGGCCTGGGGGGGACGGGGAGTCCTGCCCAGGGGGTGTTCGGAGTCTCCTGCAAGGCCAGTGGGGGGCCATCTTCTTCAGTGGGCAGTGGAACTCTTGCAATGCACTGCCCCACTGCTTGGGGGCAGTGGACAGTGCAACTCCTGCAATGCGCTGCCTCACTGTCCCAGAGCAGTGGGCAGTGGAACTCCTGCAATGCACTACCTCACTGCCCTGGGGCAGTGGGCAGTGGAACTCTTGCAATGCACTGCCTCACTGCCTGGGGGCAGCGGACAGTGCAACCTCTGCAATGCACTGCCTCACTGCCCTGGGTCAGTGGGCAGTGCAACTCCTGCAATACACTGCCGCACTGCCTGGGGGCAGTGGGCAGTGCAACTCCTGCAATGCAATGCCTCACTGCCTGGGGGCAGTGGGCAGTGGAACTCCAAACTCCTGCCACGCACTGCCTCACTGCCTGGGGGCAGCGGGCGGTGCAACTTCTACAATGCACGGCCTCACTGCCTGGGGGCAGTGGGCAGTGCAACTCCTGCAATGCACTGCCTCAGTGCCTGGGGGCAGTGGGCAGTGCAACTCCTGCAATGGACTGCCTCACTGCCTGGGGGCAATGGGCAGTGGAACTCCTGCAATGCACCGCCTCAACGCCTGGGGGCAGTGGGCAGTGCAACTCCTGCAATGCACCGCCTCACTGCCCTGGGGCAGTGGGCAGCGAAACTCCCGCAATGCACTACCTCACTGCCTGGGGGCAGCGGGCAGTGGAACTCCTGCAATGCACTGCCCCACTGCCTGGGGGCAGCGGGCAGCGGAACTCCTGCAATGCACCGCCTCACTGCCCTGGGGGCAGTGGGCAGTGCAACTCCTGCAACGCACTGCCTCACTGCCTGGGGGCAGTGGGCAGTGCAACTCCTGCAATACACTGCCGCACTGCTTGGGGGCAGTGGGCAGCGCAACTCCTGCAACGCACTGCCGCACTGGCTTGGGGGCAGTGGGCAGTGGACCTCCGGCAATACACTGCCGCACTGCCTGGGGGAAGTGAGCAGTGCAGCTCCTGCATTACTCTGCCCCACTGCCTGGGGGCAGTGGACAGTGCAACTCCTGCAACGCACTGCCTCACTGTCTGGGGGCAGTGGGCAGCGGAACTCCTGCAATGCACTGCCTCACTGCCTGGGGGCAGTGGGCAGTGCAACTCCTGCAATGCACTGCCTCACTGCCTAGGGGCAGTGGGCAGCGGAACTCCTGCAACGCACTGCCTCACTGCCTGGGAGCAGTGGGCAGTGCAACTCCTGCAATGCACTGCCTCACTGCCTGGGGGCAGTGGGCAGTGCAACTCCTGCAATGGGTGGTCGGAGTGTAGTGCCGGGCCTATGGGGGGCCATCATCTTCGGAGAACCGGGCGCACCGGCCTGGGGGGGAAGGGGAGTCCAGGCCAGGGGGTGGTCGGAGCCTCCTGCAGGGCCCATGGGGAGGCGTCATCTGCTAATAACCGGGCGCACCGGCCTGGGAGGGACGGGACCCCAGCCCAGGGGGTGGTCGGAACCTCATGCAAGGCCCATGGGGAGCCATCATCTTCCAATAACCGGGCGCACCGGCCTGGGGGGGACGGGGAGTCCAGCCCAGGGGGTGGTCGGAGCCTCCTGCCAGGGCCAATGGGGGGCCATCTTCTGCAGAGAACCGGGCGCACCGGCCCGGGGGGGACGGGGAGTCCTGCCCAGGGGGTGTTCCGAGTCTCCTGCCAGGCCAATGGGGGGCCATCTTCTTCAGAGAACCGGGCGCACCGGCCCGGGGGGGACGGGGAGTCCTGCCCAGGGGGTGTTCGGAGTCTCCTGCCAGGCCAATGGGGGGCCATCTTCTTCAGAGAACCGGGCGCACCGGCCTGGGGGGGACGGGGAGTCCTGCCCAGGGGGTGTTCGGATCCTCCTGCCAGGGCAATGGGGGGCCATCTTCTTCAGAGAACCGGGCGCACCGGCCTTGGGGGGGACGGGGAGTCCTGCCCAGGGGGTGTTCGGAGTCTCCTGCCAGGCCAATGGGGGGCCATCTTCTTCAGAGAACCGGGCGCACCGGCCTGGGGGGGACGGGGAGTCCTGCCCAGGGGGTGTTCGGATCCTCCTGCCAGGGCAATGGGGGGCCATCTTCTTCAGAGAACCGGGCGCACCGGCCTTGGGGGGGACGGGGAGTCCTGCCCAGGGGGTGTTCGGAGTCTCCTGCAAGGCCAGTGGGGGGCCCTCTTCTTTAGAGAACCGGGCGCACCGGCCCGGGGGGGACGGGGAGTCCTGCCCAGGGGGTGTTCGGAGTCTCCTGCCAGGCCAATGGGGGGCCATCTTCTTCAGAGAACCGGGCGCACCGGCCCGGGGGGGACGGGGAGTCCTGCCCGGGGGGTGTTCGGAGTCTCCTGCAAGGCCAGTGGAGGGCCATCTTCTTCAGTGGGCAGTGGAACTCCTGCAATGCACTGCCCCACTGCTTGGGGGCAGTGGACAGTGCAACTCCTGCAATGCACTGCCTCACTGTCCCAGAGCAGTGGGCAGTGGAACTCCTGCAATGCACTACCTCACTGCCCTGGGGCAGTGGGCAGTGGAACTCTTGCAATGCACTGCCTCACTGCCTGGGGGCAGCGGACAGTGCAACCTCTGCAATGCACTGCCTCACTGCCCTGGGTCAGTGGGCAGTGCAACTCCTGCAATACACTGCCGCACTGCCTGGGGGCAGTGGGCAGTGCAACTCCAACTCCTGCCACGCACTGCCTCACTGCCTGGGGGCAGTGGGCGGTGCAACTTCTACAATGCACGGCCTCACTGCCTGGGGGCAGTGGGCAGTGCAACTCCTGCAATGCACTGCCTCAGTGCCCTGGGGGCAGTGAGAAGTGGAAGTCCTGCAATGCACTGCCTCACTGTTCTGGGGGCAGTGGACAGCGGAACTCCTGCAATGCACTGCCTCACTGCCTGGGGGCAGTGGACAGTGCAACTCCTGCAATGCAATGCCTCACTGCCTGGGGGCAGTGGGCAGTGCAACTCCAACTCCTGCCACGCACTGCCTCACTGCCTGGGGGCAGTGGGCGGTGCAACTTCTACAATGCACGGCCTCACTGCCTGGGGGCAGTGGGCAGTGCAACTCCTGCAATGCACTGCCTCACTGCCTGGGGGCAGTGGACAGTGCAACTCCTGCAATGCACCGCCTCACTGCCCTGGGGCACTGGGCAGTGAAACTCCCGCAATGCACTACCTCACTGCCTGGGGGCAGTGGGCAGTGGAACTCCTGCAATGCATTGCTCCACTGCCTGGGGGCAGTGGGCAGTGGAACTCCTGCAATGCACCGCCTCACTGCCCTGGGGGCAGTGGGCAGTGCAACTCCTGCAATGCACTGCCTCACTGCCCGGGGGGCAGTGGGCAGTGCAACTCCTGCAATACACTGCCGCACTGCTTGGGGGCAGTGGGCAGCGCAACTCCTGCAACGCACTGCCGCACTGGCTTGGGGGCAGTGGGCAGTGGACCTCCGGCAATACACTGCCGCACTGCCTGGGGGCAGTGAGCAGTGCAGCTCCTGCATTACTCTGCCCCACTGCCTGGGGGCAGTGGACAGTGCAACTCCTGCAATGCACTACCTCACTGTCTGGGGGCAGTGGGCAGCGGAACTCCTGCAATGCACTGCCTCACTGCCTGGGGGCAGTGGGCAGTGGAACTCCTGCAATGCACTGCCCCACTGCCTGGGGGTATTGGGCAGGGCAACTTCTGCAATACACTGCCGCACTGCCTGGGGGCAGTGGGCAGCGCAACTCCTGCAATGCACTGCCTCACTGCCCTGGGGCAGTGGGCAGCGGAACTCCTGCAACGCACTGCCTCACTGCCTGGGAGCAGTGGGCAGTGCAACTCCTGCAATGCACTGCCTCACTGCCTGGGGGCAGTGGGCAGTGCAACTCCTGCAATGGGTGGTCGGAGTGTAGTGCCGGGCCTGTGGGGATGTACTACTGGGCGCACCGGCCTGGGGGGATGGGGAGTCCAACCCAGGGGGTGGTCGGGGCATCCTCCAGGGCCTATGGGGGGCCATCATCTTCGGAGAACCGGGCGCACCGGCCTGGGGGGGACGGGGAGTCCAGGCCAGGGGGTGGTCGGAGCCTCCTGCAGGGCCCATGGGGAGGCGTCATCTGCTAATAACCGGGCGCACCGGCCTGGGGGGGACGGGGAGCCCAGCCCAGGGGGTGGTCGGAACCTCCTGCAAGGCCCATGGGGAGCCATCTTCTTCCAATAACCGGGCGCACCGGCGTGGGGGGGACGGGGAGTCCAGCCCGGGGGGTGGTCGGAGCCTCCTGCCAGGGCCAATGGGGGGCCATCTTCTTCAGAGAACCGGGCGCACCGGCCCGGGGGGGACGGGGAGTCCTGCCCAGGGGGTGTTCGGAGTCTCCTGCCAGGCCAAGGGGGGGCCATCTTCTTCAGAGAACCGGGCGCACCGGCCCGGGGGGGACGGGGAGTCCTGCCCAGGGGGTGTTCGGAGTCTCCTGCCAGGCCAAGGGGGGGCCATCTCCTTCAGAGAACCGGGCGCACCGGCCCGGGGGGGACGGGGAGTCCTGCCCAGGGGGTGTTCGGAGTCTCCTGCCAGGCCAATGGGGGGCCATCTTCTTCAGAGAACCGGGCGCACCGGCCCGGGGGGGACGGGGAGTCCTGCCCAGGGGGTGTTCGGAGTCTCCTGCCAGGCCAATGGGGGGCCATCTTCTTCAGAGAACCGGGCGCACCGGCCCGGGGGGGACGGGGAGTCCTGCCCAGGGGGTGTTCGGAGTCTCCTGCAAGGCCAAGGGGGGGCCATCTTCGTCAGAGAACCGGGCGCACCGGCCCGGGGGGGACGGGGAGTCCTGCCCAGGGGGTGTTCGGAGTCTCCTGCCAGGCCAAAGGGGGGCCATCTTCTTCAGAGAACCGGGCGCACCGGCCCGGGGGGGACGGGGAGTCCTGCCCAGGGGGTGTTCGGAGTCTCCCGCCAGGCCTGTGGGTACTCCCTCCTACCTCTTAGCAGCAGCAGGCAAGTAAGCAGGCAGTACCGGGGGTCATAACCCCGGGGTAACAGTATCTGGGACTCAACGTGAGTCCTCTTAACCAGGAACAACCCCAAACACCGCCGGGGCTTAACTCCCGAACGTAACGGTGTTTGGAGCCCCCGTGGGCCTTATGAGCCCACGGAGTGTACTGAGGCGTGGCTACCAGCTGGACTGTGGCCTGCCATACCCATTTCTGGGCTCGCCTCAGTACGGCCGGTCGAGTCCGGCTCTGGGGGTTGCGCACTAAACTGGCCCCGGGGGGGGGCCATTTACCCTGTTAAGCATTAGTTACGGCAGTAGGCACTATTCATTATGTTAGGGAATTACTCAGCGCATTTGTTTACCCCGCAGACATGCCCCTTCCAGTGGTGCGCTCACCTTTGGGGCTGCCTTTGGGGGATCGGGGGCTGTTACCCCTCCCGGACGCCCTCCCTGGTGTTGGCGCCGGGGTGGTGGCCGGGGGGCCTTACACCGTACCTAAAGGATGTTGGATACCGATACCGGGGCGTCCAACCGGACGGGGACAGGGGCTGCGTCTCCGGGCTTTGCCATCTGGCTCATAATCGACTGACCCATATTCATGGGCTGTTGTTATGGAAGCCTGCTCCACTCCAGTCCTCAACCACTCAGGCCTGCTTCATATCCCTCCTCATACCCTCGCACATGTTGCAGGGCGGGGGTTCGTTGTTGGGGCCCCCCGCGCATGTCCGCGCCACCGGCCATCCTCTCCTCCCAGGCACCGCGCCTCTGCTAGGGCGGGGGCCCCTCACATGCAC
This sequence comes from Eutreptiella sp. 'Long Island Sound 2002', assembly GCA_964036045.1. Taxonomy (NCBI): domain Eukaryota; phylum Euglenozoa; class Euglenophyceae; order Eutreptiales; family Eutreptiaceae; genus Eutreptiella; species Eutreptiella sp. 'Long Island Sound 2002'. The sequence continues at coordinate 142,429,868 of OZ038383.1, read as the reverse complement.
CCTCCAGGGCCCTTTCCACCTGCACACCTGGACGCTTGCCATGAAGACTCCGCATTGGAGCCTCCTCGTCGGCGCGCCCGGGCCCAGTTGTTCACGCGGCCGGCCGCCGATGCGGGGCCCTGGAGGCGCGCCGCACGGGCGCTGCCAGCCTGTGAGAGGGGCAAGGGCAGGAGTAGGGGGTGGGGGGGGGGGGGCAGTGGGCAGGGGAGGCGGCACGGAGTGGCTGCGGGAGGTAGTGCATGGGGGGCACCGAGAGCTGCACGGGGGTGTGTGGGACGGAGTTGGGGCAGAGGGCCCTGTGGGTGGGGCAAAGGCGCGGGGGGGGCGCATGTCCGGACTCCTGCGTGGGCTGGTGCGTGGGCGGGCGCGTAGGGGAAGAGAGGAGGGGGAGGCTTGGTCAGCCGTCCTCTACGGAGGGTCGCTGACCGTTCCCAGGGCCAAGGCGGCCGGTACTAGGGGCCGCGGGGTCCCTGGGGATGGTGCTTGGCCTTGGGACGTGCGCGCACCCGACACTGTTAGTACACCGCCCATTGGCAGTGCCCGGGCCCTGTCGTCGGGGGCTTCGCACCCGGCACCCAGCCCGTGAGTAGAGCTGGGGAGTACTCAGGTTGTGTTGTGTTGTGATGTGTTGTGTTGTGATGTGTTGTGTTGTGTTGGTGTTGGTGTTGGTGTTGGTGTTGGTGTTGGTGTTGGTGTTGGTGTTGGTGTTGGTGTTGGTGTTGGTGTTGGTGTTGGTGTTGGTGTTGGTTTTGGCGTTGGTGTTGGTGTTGGTGTTGGTGTTGGTGTTGGTGTTGGTGTTGGTGTTGGTGTTGGTGTTGTGTTGTGTTGTGTTGGTGTTGGTGTTGGTGTTGTGTTGCGTTGCGTTTTTGTGTTGCGATGCGTCGCGTTGCATTGCGTTGCGTTGCGTTGCGTTGTGTTGCATTGAGTACCAGTATCTGCTCTTGCAGCCGCCAAAAAAACCGCTGTTGCAGCCGCCAGAAACCGTTCATGCGCCGGCCAATGTCCGCTCTTGCAGCGCACTCTTCGAAGCAGGCGTTGGATCTCGCACACCTGCGTCATGGAGTCCACTCACAAGGTCCCAACGGGGGGGGGGGGGGGGCTGCACCGGACGTCGCCTGGATAGCGTGTGGGAGCGGTGGGCGAGTGCATGTCGGTTGTGTCTGCAGATGTGACATGGCCCTGCGGCTCACACCAGAGGAAGTGCAATACCTTGAACCAATGGTGTGGGGTCAGGCCCTTTCTTAGTGCCTCGCCTCCCCTACCCTGGGGGTTGGGGGTGGGGGGGGGGGGGTGCCTTTTTCAAAATGGTGGCAGCCTCCTTCTGATGGGACCCCGCCGCCCCACGGGGTGGGGGGTGGGCCAAGAGTGGGTTGGTGGTTTTGAGGGGAAGGGTTATATTCCCGGCGCCGAAGGCGCAGGACACTTTTTGTCCGTTATTGTTTCCTTTGTGTTGGTCAGTCGGTGAGTGGGTGGGTGCCTCTTGGGCTGAGTTCCCCCCCCCCCCCCGTGGGGGTAGGCCAAGTGCTGTGGGTGTCTGCCAAAAGTGGCCGCCTTCCCTTCTCATTCTGCCCCCTCCCCCCCCCCCCGTCGTTGCTAAGAACAGCCTTGGGCGTGATGTAATGCCCATGGCTGCATGGCCCTGCATCTCATCCTACCTCTGCCTCCACCATTTGTGGCACAATGTATAGAGCATGTACGATTGCCATTCACAGCTGCTACACGGATCCTGCAGGTCATCGTATGCGTGTGACAACCGCCTTCACAGATGTCGTTTCTGCATAGGATTATGAGACTGACTTGGCAAGCCGCAGCATTCCTGAGCATTTGTTGGAGAACGACAGGTTGGCCATCTACGCATACAGCTACGAGATCAAGGATAAGGGTGTGTTTTGCGCAGGTTCTGTTGACTATGCATGACACCAGCGTTGTAGAGCATTGGATGCGGACTGAATGTTGTAGCGACCACTGTCTGTCCAGGAGTCTTGCCAGCACCATGTGCAATGCCCTTCTGACCGGAAAGAGGGTTGTAGACAGATGGGGACGCAGCAACAGGTTTTGAGGGTGGAGGGGAAGCAGCTTTTGAACATGGGCACGGGAAGCCAGGTCTTCAAAATGGCGGCGTTCACCGTCACTAGAGCCCCAGAAATTGGGGGCGGGGTACTGCTTACCCTGCGGTGCGCCTGCATTGCACAATTTGGGTGTTTATCCCTGAACAGAGGGTTTCTCATGGTGTTTCCAATAATGCATTTCTTACATACCGGTATACCCCTATGTATATACCCCTATATATGTATACCCCCATGTACCATTTTTTTCCCCACATTTGATTAGTACCTTCTCCCTTTTGGGCCTGTTCCCTTCACAAATGGTGCACTTGTTGCCCATCCGCAATGCTGTCCTGGCTATGTATCCATGTTATTCCTCTCCACTTTGGATGCCCCGAGGGTTATGTAGCCACTCTGAGTTCTGTAGCTCCAACACCGACTCGGAATCAGCCAACTACTCACCCAATCATGGATAGTCTTTCCCACAATCAAAGCGCGAAACGGGAAACACAACGAAACATCTATATCACTGGGAAAGGCACCATATGATGTGGGGGATGAGGGAACAATATGCGATGGTAGGGCAACATTGTGCTATGGTGGGGGGATGGGACACATGTTGTGCAGCACCCTGCACATTCCAAGTGCACACTATGCTTTTTTGAGAATTTTTGGCAATATGTTGGAATGTGCTACTTCATATACCTGGCAATAGCCATACTACGATTACCAACTCCTTATTTTTTTCTATGTGCACGCAACAACCCCGGAGTGCTGCGACACACACACACACACACACATACACATACGCATACACGTGCAAACAACCATAGCATGGCCAAGGATCCATACAGTCATGTATGCTTCATCCAACAGGGGTGTGGAGAAGGGAGTAGCATTGGGACTTTGCTATTTCTGACCGAGGGGATGACGTTACTCCTCCTTAATCACAGTAGAAGGGTGGGATTCCCGACCACACTCTGCATGTCTCTCCGTTGTAGAGAGTGGTGGTGCCAACAGATCAATGTGCACAAAGTTCTTTTGTTCCCTTGCTTATTTCCTTGATAGTGTACACCAAAGCGAATTACCCTTGCTGTGTGGTGCCTGCGGTGCAGTACATCTGCGGTGCAATGGTAGCATCCGCAGGGGTGTCTGGGAAAGTTTTAGTCGGGTTTGATGCTCAAATGCAAGGTTTCTTGATTTTGAAACTGCATCTTTGCCTGTGTGATTTTTGCTGCACACTGAGGTTTTACATCGCTTCAGTATGCAGTGCATTGCAGTGCAATGCAAAGCAATATCTTGGGCGCCCATGCCATCTCATGATCATGATCGTCCGGTGAGTCCACGGAAGAATTCTAGTAGCAAATCTCAGATCTTTCTGTTGGTTTCATTCAATCCACATTTCTGAAAGATCTGTTAATGACAGCCAGACACATCAGTGCACCTTGCGGGATACACATGCTTACAAATGGGCAGTAAATGCACCGGCAAAACATTGGCAGGGCACATGTAATTGCATTAAAATTCTGTGCAAACACGTCCGTTTCTCGATGTGGTCCAGGATGCTCCCGTGACAGCAGATTGATCAGTCACCAGCTGAATTCCCCAACAATTTCTCTTGGGGAGGGGTCCAGTAGTCAATTTTTTCTTGCACTGAACACACGGCGAATGATGACTTTTTTCGACTCCCGTGACACGCTGATTCCAACAACGGCGAATTCACAGTTTTTCGAATTTGGGGTTCTGGTTGACCTCTGGGGCCATGGGTTGGTCGCAATTGGGTTTGGGGCACCGTCTATTGAGCCCTTTTTGGGGTCTGGTCAGGGGGTTAAATTATCCTTTCGTCGCCCACCCATCCACCGCTCCCTTCAGATTTGGTCAGATGAGTGTCAGGGGGGGGGGGGGGGGGCTGTGATGACTATCAACCGTGTGCCATTTTAGGCTCTGCTGCAAAGGCTTTCCGGCGCCTGAAGGGGGACTCTGTCCTTGAGAAGATGTTGGAAATCATGAACTTCAGAAAGTGCAGCCTTAGCCCCCAAGGTACGTGTCCTTTGACAGGGATCAGGGGATTGCAAGGGAAAGAACGCTTCCCCTGCCCTGAGTCCGCCGTGCCCAAGTCCGCCGTGCCCCTGATCCTCCACTGCAGCGCACCGCCCTCTCTGACCCCCCCGCTCTGCATCCTCCGCTGCACAGGTCTTGAGATTCTGACGTCACACCACCTGAGCGCCGCACAACTGTTAAACAAACAGGTGTGGCTGCACGAAGGCAGTCGTCACCCTTCCCCAGTCGCTGTCTGAGCCGAGGGCGATGAAGTCGGCATGTGCTCGCGTCCCCCCCCCCCCCCCCCGCCAGACAGTCCTCAGCCTCCAAAGCCCCTTCACAGCAGCTGCTCTGGACGGTCGCCTTTGGTTTCGTGTCGTGTCGTGTCGCTCTCTGCTCTTGAAGAGGCGCACTGTGGCTGGTCGCCTCGTCCTTGGCTGTCTCTGGCGGGACGCTGAATGAGAGCCGCGGCTGTGGTGGTAAACGACCCCCCAAAGAGTTGATGCTCCCTCCCCCAGGGAAGTATTAGAATGGCCGTACAGCGTAGGAGGAGGGGGAGTCCCCCCCCCCCCCGACCAAAGTGGGCATCGTGGGGAAAAATGAAATTTCCTGTTGGAAAAATCTGGTCAGGCCGCTTTTGGTGCACAAACGTTTGGGTCCCAGCCGCCCCCCCTCGCCCCCCTCCTAATACTTCCCTGCCCCCCCGCCCCCAATGCCGCGTCGGAGATTGAGCGATGGCGCAGGGGATGTTCAGGAAGTGCGAGGGAAAATGCTGTTTTGGCGGAGGTAGTGAGCAAGGCCGATGGGGCCCGGTGAGAGGGATGCGCCGACCAAGAAGGACCATCGTGCTGCGCAAGATTCCACTGGAGACGCCTTCGGACGGCGGTGCGCGCGCAGTCCCAACCTCTTGTACCACCGCAAGTACCGGGACCCCACTTCAAGCCCCCCGAGTGTACACCGGTGTCGTGGGCTGCGGAGAAGGATGAGGGTGCCTCCGGAGAAGATGATTGCGATGATGCATTGTGTTTTGTTTGGGGCTTTTGTTTGTGCTCTCCGGAGGTGCCAATTGTCATGGGCGTACCATGCGGGTCCTGGCAACACAGTGTGCGCGCAGTGCTGCCATTGTGCATGGTGAGAAGTCTGAGCTCACCATTTTGCCCCGAAGCATTCGATCGCCGACCGGAGGAGGGGAACATTAGGAATGGGCGAAGTTTGGAACGGCAATATTTGGCACAGTTCAAGTGTGCCAAATTACGCGTAGGTATCTGAAGGTCCGAAGCCATTTTTCTGGTTTCAGCTTTAGCTCTCTTGGCATGCGCAGTTCCATTGTCCCCAGCAGTCCCAAGGAAATCATAACAGCAATCAACCAAAGGCCCATAGGAAATAGCAACCACTATTCACAGTCTATGCTTGTCCTTGTGCCACAATCTGGGAATTTGTACCAGAATTTGCACTGATATTTTAAGAATTGCTGCCAAATGATGTCTGCACCCAAAAAATTGCGCCATTCCACATTTTTGCACATTTCCCCCTCACCCTCCCCCGGTGGTCTGCTGGACTCCAGGCGACAACGGGTGCACCGTCGTGGGGCAAACGCGCAAACGGCACACCATGCCACATCCAGCACAGTCCCAACACACCAACTACTGGGCTCCGCGAACACGGAAACGACACCAGCAAGAGCACCGGCCGCCGCGGCCGACAGAAAGCAGCGACGCGACGCAACATGCGAAGGGAAGAACGGGTGACCGTCTAGGGCCCCGTAAAGGAGCAACAACCCGACGGAATGCCACACAGGGGGGCGGCCTCAGTGAGCCTAGCCGAATTTGAGCGTTTCAGTGCATGGGCCAGGGCGTTGTTTTTGGGGGCCTCCCCCATGTTTTGTTGCCCCCCCGGAAGTGGACGTATGCTCTTCCACTCGGACACATGTTCCGGTTCCGGGCAGGACCAGCCAGGCCACGGGGGTGTTGCGGGGTGTCGGGCCGCACCCCCCCCCCCCCCCGGACCCCGAACACACACCGATGGTGATCACTGAGGAACACCTGAGCGGCCCCCGGACAAATGTGTTGGCCTCTGTGGACCGGGGCACCGAATTTTGTCTCCCAGTTCCCCCCAGTTCCCCCCATTTGCCCCATTTGTGGTGAACAGTCCAAGCGGATTTGACCCAGGGGGGTCCTGAAGAAGCCTAAATTTTTTTTTACTAAGGACTGCCCCTGGGACCACCAACCGCCAACCGCCTCCAACGGCTAACCGCCACCAACCGCCAACCGCCAACGGCCAATCCCCACCAACCACCAATCGCCAACCACCAGCCGCCGCCAACCGCCACCAACCGCCAACCACCCACCTTTGAAGTAGAGAACGTCCCATGACCAGGAAGCAGAGAGCATCCCTGTGAGCGTTCGTTTATGTTGGCGTTACGAAGGCTTTTGTTTTCCCTCCAGGACCCCCCTGATTTGACCCCCCGGACTTGTGTGCATTCAAAATGCTCAGAATGAAACAGGGAAACTCAAAACTCCCCCCAAAGTCGAAAATTTTTTGACTCCTTCGGACCCCCTGTTGACGCCGCGGGGGCGTCGGTTCAGCACTGACCGCCGGTTGTTCACACCGCGCAGGCAGTGAACGGCCACTTTGTTCTTCATCGAGCATGGGGTGAAGTTCACATGTCTCCTCTGTACCATTAACATTCGGATTGACGTATTGCTGCATGATTTGAAAGTTTTGCTGTGGTGCCTTCTTCGTGACGGTTTGCACATTTGTTGGATGAGGGATACATCTTAAGGACCGCCGGCTGTGCTGCTCCTTCTTCAGTGCGTCGTGTTTGAATCCCTTAAGCACGCGGACTGTGTGGCGGATTGTTTGGCTCTCAAGAGATTCCAGGAATGGTTTGATCAGCCAGAGAACGACGATTCGCATGGATATCAAATCTACAGGTGATGGGTGGTGCACCTGCCCTGTCGAACGCCCTCTGTGTGGTTGCTGTGTCATTGGGAGAGAATTTAAAAGCGTTCATTGTGTCCAGAGAGTTAGGGCACAATTAATCGCCAAGTGTTAAGGATTGGTGCATAATTCATCGCAGCAATTCGAAGGGTACATGAGTGTTTGCCTGTCAGCCACCGGGGCTTTTCAGCGTCTGGATAAAAGGAAACCAACCCCCAAAATGTGGCGCGGGTACAAATTAGCAACCATCGAGCACTGGAGTCATGAACACTCTGTGGCAGTACGCAACCCTGGACGAGTAGTTTATGATTGGGACACATTCATTAGCTTCTCAGAGCACAGCACACACTTTCACTCTGCAGCGCAGGCTGCATCACCGGGCGTCTGCTGCAGAACTAGCCCAGGGTTTGCCAGGTACAGCCACCCTTGGCCACCATGCCCCCGAAAAGAGTCACAAGATGGTGACACAACGGGATACGGACGGACCACAAGCCCGACACCACTACTGGAGGGGGGGGGGGGGGCGAAAAAAATGCCCGGGGAAAAACGTAAATTGCCCACAGATGCCGCTATGAGAAGTGAATTGGATGCAGGGCACGAACGGGATGGAGCAATGTGTTAACACGGGTGGGCGGGTCTTCAAGTTTGGGGGTGAGGAGGTCAATAGAGCCCCCTGCCCCCCCCCCCCCCCCCAAAAAAAGTGGGTCAATTGACGAGACCCCCAACAACCGACCCTGGGACTTCCGTGGTCGCGTGGGGTTGGGGGTGGAGTCGCTCGCGTAAATGTATGCATCTGCCCGGGGGGGGGGGGGGGCAGTGCATGTTATCATCTCAGCAATATGTCAGGGACATGGCTGCATCATAGACACTTTGGTGGTAGGCCCCCATCGACACAATGACCCCACCGTCACCCCCGCCCCCCCCCGCCTGCGAGCGACGCTGTCACTCACCCTTTGCAAGATCCATCGGCATGTCCCATCATCGCAACATTGGTGCACGGGAAGGGGGGCGCCTGTTGAGAGGTGCCTGACCCCCCCCCCCCGAATTTTTGACAGAGAGCTGGGGGCTGGTTTGCAGCAGTCCCGGTTCCAACTCCCCCCCCCCCCCAGTGCATCGGTGCTTGTCGCGGGAGTGGCCAAATGTAGAGAGGGACTGTTGGCGGGGACCGTTGAATCCCAATGGATTTCCTCCGGGACATTCCGTCTGTCCTGCTGTCGGCGACTGTGCCCAGTTTTGCCAACCATAAGGCCCGGTCCATCTCGTCGTGTTCCTCCAGAGTGCTCTTTGTTCTGATCACGGCACCCCCCCCCCCCCCGCCGCGGGGGAGGGGTGGAATGCATGGCAAACGTCCACGTGCACGTGGGTGGTCCAGGAGTGTCTGGGGATGTCATGCCACATCCTGGACCACGAGCCAACCAATCAAACACCCCGAGTCCCCACAAGCGCCGGGGAGGAGCGTGCGGCAGACCTCCACCATCCCTGCTCCCAGCAGGAACCCCCCATCTCCCCAGAAAACATTCACATGTGAATATTAGAGTGCTGTGCAAATTAAATGGGAGTTAGTGTACTATTCACAGGGCAGTCCACAGGACACATGGGCACTGAAGAGCTTCGCCTTCTGAGTGTGTTGCGCTGCAGCCTTTTGTGGCGTTTAAAGGTCAGCATTCAACATTCGCATCCCACAACGGGGGGGGGGGGTGCACTGTGGGTCTGCAGCCTTTGGGGTCATGGGCTAAGTACCAGTGGGGAAGATAAAATGCCGCAGCCGAAAGAGAGCAGTGCCCCCAATGACACTGTGGTCTCTGCAGGACATTCGGGTCCACTGTATGCCGCTGTACCTACAGACCGAAAGGCGTCTGCGGTCCCGCTGATGAGGCTTTTGTTGTGTTACTGACTGCTGCGTGCCTTTGCCTCCTCCACGTCTCCGCTAGGGGGGGGGGGGGGGGGGGCGCCTTGTGCTGTGCCCACGCTGTGCGCACATCCGCCGTTGTGGAGCCATGGATGGTCTACCAGCACTGCTGAGTCAGAAGTGGAGGCAATGTTCCAATGTCAACCAATCATAATTTTCTTCCAAGAGGAAGGGGCTGCACGAGTTGCACCTCCTGCTGCCCAGTAAATGTATGTGCTCACCACACAGTCGCCACTATCTGCACCATCTGTGTCATCTGTATCATCTCTGTAGCATCGGTACAGAGATTATCATCTCTGTACGATCGGTGCAGACATTAAACCGTGTCACAAGAAGTCAATAGTCCACTGTGCAGCTTGTGCTTTGTGCTTTGCCTTGTATTCACAGGCTGAGTCTGTCGCTCGTGAATAGTAATTCTGCGGTGCGTATTGCACGGGGATTGAATATCAAACTGATGTGAGTATTATTCGGGGGGGGGGGACTGTAACTGGCCATGGCCTTTCACAATTCCCAATGAGCTCGTTCGACGCCCGGTTGAAGACATCTCAAACTGGTTTCTTACAAAATCGACCACGGAACTTTGTCCCAGTGCAATTTTCAGTGTCCCCACGATGCCGACCACCCCGCAGAGGGTCGCGCCATCTGTTTGGGCTCTCCCTCCATCGCAATCGGTATTTGGAGCGTCCGCGGGTGAACCCGCGCGCCAAACCCCCTGCACACGATGATGCGCACGCCCCGTGCACGCTCCCAAGCCTCGGACTAACGCCGCAGGGAAATGAACAAGGCCATGCGGGGGATTGTCACCTCCGACAGGGCCATCCTCCCCTACCGAGACCTGCTCTATCACTTGGAGTCCGCCCTCCTGAAGTTGCCCGAGGTGCAGGAGGCTACTCTGTATCGAGGTGTGCGGTGCCTGGCCTGCAGCGCTGCCCCCTTGGGGCATCCAGCGCCGTGCGCCTGCTCGTCCTTGCACAGGGAACGCTAATCCTGCGGCGCCTGCGGCACCCGCAGCGCGCCCTGCGGCGCGCAATTTGGGTAATTATCATGGAACATCGGGAAATTGTTCCTTTTGTGAGCCGTACTTTTGAACGGGGAGTGATTATCGCAACATTTTTGTTGTTTTGAGTCTTGTGCCTTGCCCTTGGGCCCGGTTGACCTACTTCCTTCACCCAAAATTGAGGAAACTTAATGCAGTGCTAACTACCCCACAGCTAATTCCCCTGACCCTGCGGCGCCTGTGGCGCGCAAGCATTCCCATGATGGTTATCAGCTACAGAAGGGGCCATGAGCGCCTGGAACACTGCAATGCACGGACACGGGCATTTGCATGTGCGAGCCGCTTGGGCCAGATTCATGCAGGTCCCCTCCCAGAAACTGCCAAGCGTTTTGGTGGCGATTCCCATGCTCTATTTTTTTTTAGTCTGGACTCCTTTCCCGGTCCGGGTTTCGCAACAAGGTCACGTGGCTGAGCTGTCATGACCGTACACTCGAACCGACGACGGTTCGCCGGCAGCCGACGGCGATTGCAGGGCAATCGGCAGCGGTTGAAGGGTGACCGATGGCGGTTGGAGGGTAACCGACGGCAGCAGAAGGACGCTCCGTATCGAAACATAGCTCATGACGCCTGCGCAAGAGGTACCGCGTCCCCGCTAAACCTCTGATTGGGCATGGGCAATTCCGCGAAGCCATCCTCGGGGCTCGGGTCACCTCGGTGACCCCACGAGCTGGAAGCAGGGCTGTGCTTAAGAACCCAGATGCTTTTTTTTTGTGAAGCACAGCCCTTTAGGACAGTCCCAGGGAAACCCAACCGCCAACCGCCAACTGCCGCCAGGCGCCAACCGCCCAACCGCCAACCGCCAACCCCCACCAACCACCAACTGCCAACCACCAACTGCCGCCAATCGCCACCAACCGCCAAGCGCCAACCTTTGAAGTAGAGAAGGTTCCATGACCATGAAGCAGAGAGCGTCTCTGCGCTGCGCTGCATGCCGCGCCCACGCCTTTGCGCAGGGATCGACGTCAGCATCGACCCCCTGCTGTACCAGCCGGGCAGCTGCCTCCTTTGGCAGGCCTTCACGAGCACCAGCCAGAGCCTGGCGGTGAGCACGCAGTTCTGCCGGCACGACATCCAGACCGCAGGAGTCGTGTTCGTCATCCAGTGCCACCGGGCGTACGACATCATGAATCTGTCGCGAGTCCCGAATGTATGTCCCGGGCCTTCTGGCGGCCGGAGAGCGGGGGGGCGCGCGTGCGCCCACGTGTGCATCCGTGACCTGGTCGTGGGAGGCTGCGCGCCGCACCCTCCGCTGGCAGACCAGGACCGGCACCACCGCCTTCGTCCGCAGTGCCGTGCCGCTCTCGCTCAGCCGCAGATGCATTTCCGTCTCCACGTCCGTTGTCTTGCTCTCGCTTGGGCCGTTCCGAAACGTCCAAACCGCCGCCTCCTCTAAATAATGGACAACATCGCTGGATGTGCCTGACGGGCCGATTTCATGACATAAAGCCCGAGCCGGATTTATCTCACGGAATCCTCGCGGATTTCCCCTCTGAAATCGGGCCACAAGATTCATCTAGTCCGGCAAGTACCTCATAAAAACTCAGTAAGATACACCAGCACACGGATGTATCTTATGGTCCTCCACAGCTTTGATGGCGCCCCGGCAGCGATTTATTTATCTTACCGAATTTTCAGAAGACAATTCCGTCATCGCCTTCTGGTGAGCGGGCTTCGCCAGCTTGCCATGGCCCGACCCCCCCCCCCAAAAAAAAACAATCCATGGGGATTGCAGGGAGATGAATCGCAAGCACTGTGCACGCACCGCACAGCGGAGGGGTCGCCAGACCCCTGTTGCGTGTGGGCTCCCCTCCGGTAAAGTGGTCGAACCGTTCATCTCCACTCCGCTAGTGGTTTCGGGACGCCATCAACCCCGCGCTGGCCCCTGCAGGGCAAGGCGCGCGCCAAGGTCCTCCGCCCCCCCTTTCCCGCGGCACAGAGCAGTGAAGCAAAGAAAGTCCGGGGGCTCGTTGGCACAATCTACCAAGCGAAAGGAAGGGGAGGGTGGTAAGGATAGGCCAGGCAGGGAGAGGGAAGGCACAAGGTGGCGCAAGACTGATGGGCACCGCCACCTACGGAGGGAGAGGGTTCAAGGGAAGGGCAGCAATGAGTGGCGAGAGGCCAATAGGCGCCGCCAGCTGCAGACTGCAACACAACCGGGCGTCATGCCAGCCCCCCCCCCCCACCATCCCTCAGACCACCCTGAGCTGCCACAGCAGCGGGGCACAGACGGGGAGACCCCCCCCCCCTTTGGAATGATGTGCTGGTTTCGTGGGCAGCGTGCGCCGAGGGGATTGTTGGCCTTTCTTTGCAGGAGCACGAGCTGCTGATCACCCCGAACTCCGGGTTTCAGGTGAACTCCATCGCGTCCTCTTCCATCCGGAATGCCCTGGGGCTTGGGGATGAAATACAGGTCTGTTGGCAGGGGAGGGTACGCCCATGCTGCGGGCATCCCCATGGATTCCGTGCTCGGGTGTTTTGCCTCGGCTGGTGTTGTCCGTATGGTGTAGTGTGGTTTCGCATGTGGTGTGTTGGTGTTTGTTGAACTCATATGTACGCCCCCCCAGAACCCCCCCTGAAAAAGGAGGCCAAACGCAATTAAAAGCGCATTTTTTTTTGGACTCCGTCAACCAAAGACAGCTCCGCGAACCTGATTTCTGCAGACAAAAAATCGCAAAAATGAAATAATTTCCCCTATTTTGGGTGCTGTCGCAAAAATTTTCCGTTGACAAGATTCAGACACCCGACACAAACAGTAGGATTCCGCAAAACGTGAGGATTTGTACCGTACTCGGCTAGTGTTGTCCGTATGGAGTGGTGTGGTTCCGTTATGCGTTGGTGTCTGTTGTACTGTGTAATGGGGTGTACATCCGTATGGCAGGGCTCAGAAGTACCCAGTTTGGGTACGTTTAGCGGAACACTATCCGGGAAATGGGCCAAGGTAGGAAAAATGGGGGAAAATGGGGGTAAATGAGGGAAATTCAGATTGCTTGGTGGAAAAATGGGAAATTTAGGGGCTGAAAAGGCCAAAAATCAAGGTGTAGGTTGGCAACAAGGCTGTGGGGGGGGGGGGCGCATTGGTGAAAGCTCCCGAGGAAAAATGGGGGAAAATGGGGAAAGCTCCCGAGGAAAAATGGGGGAAAATGGGGGAAAATTGGGAAAAATGGGGGAAAATGGGGGGAAATGGGGAGGAAATGGGGAGGAAATGGGGGGAAAGGGGTCCGGTTGCACCACCCAAGTTTCCTTATTTTTCCCCATTTTCCCCCGTTTTCCCCCATTTCCCCCCCATTTTCCCCCATTTTCCCCCATTTTTCCCCATTTCCCCCCATTTTTCCTTGCCATGGGTACATTGTGGGTACGTTTGTGGGTACAGTACCCGCCACCGGAGCCGGGTACTTCTGAGCCCTGGTATAGCACGGCGTAGCATTTTATGGATGTGTGTCGGGGTTCACGTGGTTTTGTATGAACTCCTGCCATGTTGCATGGCACTGTATTGTTTGGTGCACTGGAGTGCTGCATCCCACTGTTGATAGGGGGACCTTGCGATCCATTGCCGCATTGTAAGTAGACCAGGCGACCCCAACAACGTACCGGCACCCACTCGATGGCTTTCACGAGACCACGCGACCGTGCAATAGACAGGGCTGTCCATTCGGATGTCGCAATCGAATTCGGATCGCGAGCCCGAGTGAAGCCAGTTATACCGCAGGCCCGGAACATCCGGGATGTTGTGCATTGGTATTGTGTTGCAGTTTGGTCTGAGACGAAACTCATGTTTACTGCTGACAGCCATGCCATGTGCTCTGGAGCTGTTCCTGCACCGTGACGCGTGTCCTTCCGGACGTGGGACGGCGGGGCACAGCGGGTCGTCCCATAGACGGTGCCGCATAGCCCCGTGGAGTGGGAAGGGCGCACTAAGTATCGTCACACATGAATTATTATGATTCTAATTATTTTTTTTATTTTTTGTAATGTAATATGATAATAATATTATGTTAATTATGATTATGATATTATAATAATAATAATGATAATTATTGTGTCGTTGCACATCGTTACGCATATTACTGCATATCACTCCGCATCTATGCAGCAGTATTAGACGTGGCGTGCATTGTGGCCAAATTGTAAAGTGTGTTGTGGCTGAAACACCTGTGCCAAGGGGAACTGATGTGGTGATGTCTGCAGGTGATCGAGATGGAGCAACTGGAACCCTGGCAGGTGGATGCCAACCGCCTTCTGGAACAGGTGTGTGCATCCAGCCTACAGGCACAAGCGCCACTTGTCCCCTTTTCCCACCTTGGCCGGTGAGGGGAAGGAACGGAGCGTCAGATGGTCGGGGTGTTCAAGTGCTGCCCGGAAGTGCGGGCGTCAAGGAAGTTCAGCCCGTGGCAAAGTGTTCCTCGCTATTTACCATCGTGTACACCCCAGCCCAGCCCAGCCCAGCCCAGCCCACCTCATACTCCAACCCACCTCACCCCACACCCCACCCCACCCCACCCCACCCCACCCCACCCCACCCACCCCATCCCTCCTCACCCCACCCCACCCCTCCTCACCCCACCGTGACCCTCCCTCCCCTCCCTCCCCCCCCTGCCCCCCCCCCCCCCCCGCCCATCCCGCGGCACGGCGATAGGCCTGCCCCCCCGGCCCGCGGACGCGGCCGGGAGTGCACTGCATGCATGGCCGGCCGATATGCAGAGTCGTCGGGACAGCCATCGAGCGCCCCCCAGGCGGCCTGTGAGCCTCAAGATCGGCCCTCAAATCAAATCAAATCCCTACCCACCCCACCCCTACCCACCGCACCCCACCTCCCACCCTACCACGCTTTACCCCACCCCACCCCACCCCACCACAGCACCCCTCGTCCTTCCGATTTGCAGGGGGCCGCGCTGATCGGATCACGAAAGAAAGAACAAGGGTTGGAGTTGTGGTCGGCTGTGCACAACAAGTACCCCAAAACGGCCCTCGGACTCTACGGAAAGGCCTCAGTCCTGAGCTGGAGCGACCCTCCAGACTTTGTGTCGGCGCGGCAACTGGTCTGCAAGGTCGTACCTCTACAGGGGCTCACAGGAAGTGCCACCCCAAGTGATGCTGCTTGACAAGACCAACGCTAACGCCAATTACCCCCCCCCCCCCCCCTCCCCTGGGCTCCTTTTAATAACTTAGCGGGCAAGAACGGGTGACTGTCCAGGGCCCCGTGAAGAAACAGCAACCCGACGGAATGCCACACAGGGGGGCGTGGCCCCACCCGCCCGCCCCCCTATCCCCCCCCCCTCAAATAAAAGGAGCCACCCAACCCCCCAAGAACCAGCAGTCCCTAAGCCTTGGAAGGTCCAGTGAGCTGCACTAAGCGGGAATCTGGGAGATACACCGACGGAGTCATGGGTCTAGTACCAGAGGGCGAACAAGTACGTACACCCGGAAGCACCCACCGGCATACTCCTTCAGCCTTGATGGCACCCCCCGTCCGCTGTCTGTAGCTATTCAGCACCACGGTGGGCAAACTGTGGTTGGCAGGTTGTGGCGAGTGTACGTCAACCTGAACTATGGTCCTGTTCTTGCACAGGGACCCACCTACCAATTGCAGGGATCCAGGGTTCTGTTCGTTGGACAAGGAAGTGCGGAGGGTGCTCACCACCGTATTTGATGTGAGCAATGTAACACAGGGCTCGGGGCAGCGATGCATTAGAAGGCAAGGGACCTCAGAGGCGGCCCCAGAAGGCGGTTGGAGGAGGTTGCCAAAGCGGTTGGGGGCGGGTCCTGTCGGTTACAAATGCCATTGACGCTAGCATTTGCCGTCAGGGAGACAGTGGCTGGGCATAGGCTGGGCGCCCTGCAATGCGTCCCTGGCCCGGGGGTTCTGGGTCAGCCGCGCGGATTCCCCACCTTCCGCACCTTGTTTTGAACCTGGCCCCTCCACCCCCCACCCAACGGGTGGGCAACCGACCCACCCCCCGTCCATTATCACGCGCACTGCGTCTCCACGCGGGGTCGGCGCTCGCCAGGGCTGTCCTTCAGAACTCTTTTGTTTGTGTGTTAAGCGCAGCCCCTAGGGACCACCAGCCGCCAACCGCCAACCGCCAACCGCCCACCGCCACCAACCGCCAACCGCCAACCGCCACCAACCGCCAACCGCCGCCAACCGCCAACCATCGTTCAATACTGCCCATGTCTTGACCATGAAGCAGAGAGTGTCCCCGTGACCCTTCGTTTCTGTTGGTGTGACGAAACCCCCCCCCCGCCCGCAGTCCTTGGGGGCCCCATTCTTTTCTGTGAAGGACAGCCCTTAAGGACAGCCTCCAAGGACCACCACCCGCCAACCGCCAACCGCCACCAACCGCCAACCGCCGCCAACCGCCAACCATCGTTCAATAGTGCTGTTATGGTTTTATGTCGTGCCCATGTTTTGACCATGAAGCAGAGAGCGTCCCCGTGCACGTTCGTTTCTGTTGGCGTCGCGAACCCCTTTTTTCCCCCTCAAGCACGGCCCTGGCCCTCGCCCTCTCATCGCCGTGTGACGCTGCAGGCGCTCGTCCAAGACCCGCTGAGTCCGGCCATCCTCAACCGCTACGCGCAGATCCTCGACCACTTGGGCGACGCCCCCAGTGCGGAGCTCATGTACCGGTACGTGCGGGGCCGCGCGAGGGGCTGGCGGCGGGTTCGGACACGACGACGGCCTTCGGGCGCGGTCGGGGCATTGCGCGACGGTGCGCGGCCCCGCCAACGGACCTCCGAGGGCGGTCGCCGCGGCGTTCCGTCGACGATGTGCCCGCGCCAGTCTCTGGCTTTTGAATGGGGTCCCACGTGGACGAGAGTCGGGGCCAACGCAGGGTCCGCGTATTTGGGGCGGGGGGATGTTGGTCGGGGATGATTTCGAGAGAGAGACTACGGAAGTGGCAAACCCCCCCCCCCCCCCGCGAAATAATCCCCGCACGAAACCCCCACCCCCCCCGTATTTGGGCGGGGGCAGGCGGGGGTCGCAGGGGAGGGGGAAGGAGTGGGGACCTCGGCACCAGCTACGGCTCTGGGACGGCTCGCTGGCCCTCGGGCTGGGCCGGGCGGCTCCGTAACCCCCACCCCAGCCGGGCCCGGTCCTCGTATAAGAACCCCCTCAGCCCCCACCCCCCACCCCCGGGGGTTTGAAAGATAGTAGTCCCGGCGGTGTGACGGGCAGGACCACAGCCGGTCTCACGCGGGCCCACGGGAATCGGGGTGCGGAGGTGCGGTGGGCCAGGGATGTATTGGAAGGGCAGGGGGGCCAGAGGAGGTCCCAGACGCGGGTCGGCGGGCGGTTGGAGGCGATTGCCGAATCGGTTGGGGGCGAGTACTGTCGGTTGCGAATGCCGTTGGGGCTGGCCTGGGCTGTGTCCCGAAACAGACAGTGAGGACGTAGGACAAACACGTATTGAAAGTTGTGGTGCATCTCGCCCCATGACCGCCTCAGGAAAGGGGTGGTGCGCAGCGGGACCGGCTCCAGTTGCTTTTCTTGGGATGAGCAACCCCCCCCCCCCCTCTACCACCCCCCCAAAAAAATTGTCCTGCAGATGCACACCCCAGCGCGCACAAGTCAGTGCTGGAGTCGGCAAACCCCCGCATGGACTCGCAGTGTACATCTGGATGCACCTGGTCAACGGCACGGGCAACAGCCCGTCTCCGGGACAGCCGACCCCCGGAGTAGTCAAACAGGACAAGTCATCCGGGGGCTCTGTTGACACAACCAAAACACGTTCGGGCCCACAGAGGGTCCGAATGAGCAATTGCGAGAGGCCAATAGGCGCCGCCAAAGGCACACAAGCCAACACCGAGGCCTTGTGCCAAACCCCCCCGTGCCCCCGTGGAAGGCAGGCGTGCAGGGGGGACGTCACGCTCCCCATCGCGTCCTCGCCATCTCGTGTCTCAGGCGGGCCCTCGCGATATGCCCCGCGCACTACGGGACGGTCGGCAACTTCTTCATGTTCCTGTACCAGAGGTCGGACATCGCCGGCTGCAAGGACTTGGCGCCCGAGTTCTGCCGGTCTCGCCGCTGGTCTGCATCGGTGGAGGTTGTCACGCTGTCTGCGCCATGTGTGCGGTGCTGGGGCGGTGCACGCTCGGGTGCGCGGGCGGCGCTCGCGCGGTGCCGGGGCGGTGTACGCTCGGGTGCGCGGGCGGCGCTCGCTGGGGTGCGTGGGTGGCGTATTACGCGGTGCGGCTGGGGCTTTTGCATGCTGCCGCGGCACGTGGACCACTACCTACCGTTCTGTGACGTCCAAGGGACGAGTTTGGGGGTTGGCCATTGCCAGTCACCGATCCTTTCGCCAGGGGGCCGCGTAGTCACCGACTTTGGTCTCAGCCAGGCCTAGTACCCGATCCACCCCCGGGCACAGTGGGAGTAGGGCAAGCTCAAGTAGTTTGGTGCACAGGAAAGGGCAAGTGGCCGGGCCGGGGCAGTGGTGGTAGGGGGATTAACTGCATAGCAGGTGCATGGTGAGCGTGCCGCCGGTGCCGGGCCGGCACATGGGCCGCCCGCGCGCGCGCGTCCATGTTGGCCGGGGACGCGCCGCGGGGGCCCGGCGCGGCTCCCCCTCACCCCCCCCTCCCCCAGGCCGGCGCTTTAGGGCGCGAGACGCCGAAGGGGGGGTTTGAAGACCGGCTGCAGCGGCTGTTGCTGGCGGTTGGAGAGCGGGATCAGGAGCTTTGCGGGCATGACAGTGTGACTGAAAGCAGGGGGGGGGGGGCGGGCGGGGGGGGCACGCGCGCAGCCGGTGCATCGTGGGCGCACAGTAGGCGTGTCCTGCGCACCCTTGCGCATCATCGCCCACGATCCATGGTCCATCACCCGGCACACTCCTCGCGGTGTTTCATCGCCCCGCTTTGGCGGTGCTGTCCACCTGCCGCACCAGATCAGACGCAGCACAATTTCGCACCCGTTGTGATCTGTTGGCGTGCCTCCAGAAGGGCACAGCATTCATGCATTGCGCCCACACACGTGCAGGGAATGAAGCCAATCCTCGCCCGAAGATCCTCCACGACACTCCGGCTCATTTAAACGGGTAAAACCCCCGAATTGTCACACCGAAATCGGAAAGATTTCCATATTTCGACGCGCCTAGACCGAGTTATGGCCATTTTGGACGGCTGGCCCAAATCTTTCGGAACCCAAAACCGTTTTTTTTCGGCTCGGAATCGGAAAATCTCAAACGTCTCGGTCGCACTTCAAGATGCGCGTGGCACGGACTGCAGAATGGACGGGGCAGCCGACGAACCTCGCCCCCGTCGCATGCGCCCTTTCGCCGCAGTTTCGCCGGGACAACTTCTCCAGCGCGGCGTACAACGCGTACTTGGCCTTGTGCTCGCAGCCCCGCTCTGCCGAGGCCCTCAAGGAGTACACGACGGTGCTGCAGATGACCCACCAGACCGACCGCCTCGCGGAACTAAAGGCCAAGGCATGTGCGCTTTACAAGGGCCGTCCGTGCGCGCGCGCGTCCGTGTTCGGTGGGGACGCGCCGCTGGGACCCGGCGAGGGTGCGGGTGGCCGAAGGGGGGTTTGAAGAGCGGCTGCAACGGCGGTTACTGGCGGTTGGAGAGCGGGTTCAGGTGCCATGCGGGCGGTTGCACGGTTGGAGGCCAAAAGAGGGTGGGCAGAAGCGGTTGGAGCGGACTTGACGTCACTGAAAGCAGGGGGGGGGGGGGGTGGCACCTGCCGCCGCCCCCCCCCCCCCTCCACTTTGAAAGGTGGTTGCTCAGCGGCGATCGAGAATGCCAACAAGACTGGGGCACCGGACTTTTTATTTTGGTTGGGGGGTACTCCATTCCCCCCCCCCCCCAGAGTTTTACCGCAGCCTGTGCACTACAAAGTGACTAGCGCGACGCGGTGATCGTTTTGACTCGATGTACTGTATATCCCCCCCACCCCATCTGCAAAGGAGAGGCCATGCACGTGGTGTGCCCTCTGCCCCCCCCCCCCCCCTCGTCTACCAGGGCGGTAGCGTAGGGCAGTAGCGTTGCAACCGCATCTTCGGCAGGTCCTCAGGACAGGGAAACGCTTTGCGTGCCCTGGGACCAGGGATGCATCCGAACGGCTGTACACTGTAGGAGGAGGGGAGGGTGCCCCCCTCTGGCCCCCCCCCCTTCCTCCCCTGCCAATGTTTGAGGCTGACAGCCAAAACTTTGCTACAGCGCCTTCGGCGCCAAGAGGATTGAAGCTTAAAAAGTTTCGGCCCGCCTTCGGCGAGGACCATATGGGGGACCCTGGGAGGAGGGGGGGTCCCAGCCAACCCCCCCCTCTCCCCCCCTCCAACCGCCTCAGTGGCATGCACAGGCCGTGGGCAGCCGGGCCCCGCGGACAAGCGACACCACCCGTGCCAAGTGGCAATCAAAAGCAGCGCGGGCCCTCCCCAGTCGGACCTTGGGCCCCGACCGCCCCCCATGCAACAGCCGTCGTGGGGCGGCCTCGCTGGCATGTCCCTGTGACCCGGAGGTTGCGTTGCCCTGGCCCGCATCTCCCCCGGTGGGCTCAGCGTCAGGCTCCCTCAGTCCGCCCGGCGGGGGTCCCGAGCCCTGGGCACACACAACGTCTCCAGGGCGCCCACACTCACACACACACGGGCACTATGACGGCGTCTCCTGCACACACCAGCGCTGCGGGGGTGGTACAGGGGGGCAGCCCCAGTCCGCTCGGTTTTGGAACCGGACAGCGCAGGATGTCGGACCGGTGCCGCGCCGGGACGGACGCCGAGGCCTGCGATCCCCGGCCGGTGTGAGGCCTTGTCCCAACCCAACCCAACCCCCCCTTCCGAACGGCCCTATCGGCTGGTCGGCAGGGGCATTGGTCACAGGCGCCCTTTTGAAGGTTGGGTCCCGGAAAGTGGACTCAACCCCCCCCCCCCCCGCAAGGGAGGTATGAGAATGGCCTTACACCGCAGGAGGATGGTGGGTGCCCCCCCCCCCAAAGTGACCATTGTGGGAAAAAACGAAGTTTATCATTGGGGATATCACGTCGGGCTATTTTTGGTACAAACTGTTGGGTCCCAGACCCCCCATCCCCCCTTCTAATACTTCCCTGCCCCCCCCCCCCCCCCCCGGCACCGCAGTGCTGAGCCCACGCCGAGCCCGGGGCGGGGGGGTGCTGATGATACAAATTGACGTTATGAGTTCATACCGGGTGCCTGGTGGCACCTTTTTGCTGCTACCCTGTACCAACCAGATGATAGTTCGTAGGACCACAGGAGTGGTGGACAAGACAACATTCAGCTGCTGTCTTGTTCGCTACAGTGAAAGGCGCCTATGACATGTCACTGAGGAGCTTTATTCTTCGACTTTTGCTTTGCACCTCTGCTTTGCTTTGAGCAGTGCCGGTCGTGCACACGCATCTGTTTCCCATAGCGGGGGGGTTGTGTGAATGCCAGGGCCTGAGAGGCACTGCCACGGAACAAAGTCCTTGGCGGCCGTCTGCAGCCCTGCACCATCCGCACCCTCCACACCCCTCCTCTCGCCGATACAACCCACTGCAAACCCGATGCCCCAGCCCAAACCTCGACAAGCCCTGCCCGCAACCCTCTGTGGCGTCGCACAACGACACCGCCACGAACGCACCAACTCACCAAACTCGGATTTCTAGAACAATATGGAGCCCCCAGTCCATCTGCCCCCCACACCTCTTTCTTGTGGTGCATTGCAATGGGACTCTAATGAACGCCCAAAGCGCCGTCTTCTGAGCCAAAAGACGCCCCCCTCCCCCAGCCCCAAACAGAGGCAACTCCCCCCCTCCCCGTACGGGCATCCCGTATTCCCTGTACAGCCCTGAACAGTGGCTTGTACAGTGGGTTCTCAGAATTATACCACAGAAATAGGCAATATTAGGCACCCATTTGTCTCTTTTTCCTTCTATGCTCTTGACCAGACTATGCCTTGTAATGTATGCCACTCCAAGAATGCTGAAACTGTTGCTTTTTTGTCTTTGGCCGAGTTCGATCGTTGTACCCTTCGACAGAAGCATTCTGATTGTGCTGAAGATTGGATTATTTGTGACTTGTGTATCCGCCAAGCCCAGCCAAACCCTTTTTTTGGGTCAACGCAAAGTATGGGAAGTATTGGTTGTACAACAACAGTGGAGTTCTGACTTGCGGGCAATCACTGCTTTAACTTTGCCAGTGACCACCACTGTTGCAGAGGGGTCATGCTGAGAAAAAAACACATGTACCAACTAGGGTATGACATGTTTCTGCTGACACCATGCTAATTGGTGGTATAGATTCTGAACATATTTTGGGGTTTGGGGTCACTACACAATGCCTTGCTGAGGGTTTTTTTTTTTACCAAAAATGGTCCGCCCCGCACAGTGGCCCGTACAGTGGAAATTTTTGCCCCGAACAGGAGGGGGGGGGGTTGCAGAGGGGAGTGGTTTGCTGGGCGCGGATGCCTGTCTGGAGCTCTGCACAACGGTCCTGAACCCGCGCCATCTCCTCGCGCCTGCCCTCTCCATGTGCCGCCGTGCTCAGGGTGTGCAGGAGGTCCTGCGGGGTGACAGCACAGTCACGGAAGACCGCATGGTGCAGTTCTGGTACAACGTCTGGTGGCCGCTTTCGTTGGGCCCGGCGCACGACGCGGACAACTCCTGAGAGCTGCTGGTTTGAACGGCCCCCATCACCGCCCTTGGCCTATGGTGCAAGCAAGACCTGGTTGGGGCATACGCAGATGCGCCTTGCAGTCCAGCGTGCAGTGTGTCGTGGTCATACTGCACGCGCGCATTTCTGTAAGAGAAACAAAGCGTATTAGCCAGCGTTTCCTATGTGTATTGGACGTGCAGTGTTTGAAGCGTGTTCGACGGTATTCACGAAATGGTGATGAATGTCCTTGCTTTCGTTGTTGTTGTTGTGGTTGTGATTGTTGGGCAGGGGCAGGGGCCCGGGCGGGTACGATGTACTTCTTCATATTCTTGCTCACGAAATGGTTTCCGGGAGGTGGCGCATCGATGTGCTGCAGTGAGAGCCCGCAAAAGGCTGTCAGGGCATGGTTTTGCCGTGGTATAGTCAGCAACGGAATACTACTCCACAACAAGGAACCCTCTTGCGCCTGCTGGACGGGATGCGTGCGAGTAACACCATCGTCGTCATCAAAGCCAGCAAACTTAGTCGGAGAGCAGTCCAATACTAACTCATTGTCCGTATCACCCCTGATCTACATGAGTGGTCAATGTGATCTCCAATTGCCTTAACAATTTCCTCTTCTAACTAATATGCACTCCCCCCGCTGACCACCTTTCCATCACCTTTCGGTGGCCTGAGCGTCCAGAGAACAGTAATTGACCATCTTTCCAATGGGCTGGCAATCGTTCCACCATGCGGGCTTGTCCAGGTTCTCGTCAAATCCATCTTTATACTCAGAATACTCAGATTCGATCCCCCTGTCTGTTACCTTCTTTGTTGCTTTGGTGTGTGATTTTGCTTGTGCATGGTACGACGTACGCAGTCACATGACATGAATCGCTGGCATTCAAATGTTCACATCCATTGCGAATGTTTTCACAATGGGTGTTGGCAGTGGCGGTGTTTGTGCTGTCAATAGATCTGGTGCAAACAGTACCACCTTGGGATGCCTACTGGCGTCAGTTCCCGCTGTATCTTCTGGTTTCAGATTCAGCCCGCCCTACGTGCGTGTCGTGTACGCTACAACAGTGAGCCGTGCGACACTTGTAGCACTGGACTGCTCTGATTCCTGATTGCGAGAGGGCTTTGCCAGCTTGCCAAGGCGTGAACCGAAAAAAAAAAGATCTGGTGGAAACATCCCTGGGGCAGTGCATACGCCCGCTGCCTGTTACCCCAGGGACCCGGTGCATCAGAAGGCAGGCGCAGGCACGGGCCCTGTGGTTTGCCTGACCGCCGTTTGTGTGGTGGAGAATGTGCGATCACATGTTTGTGAGCCGGCTGTCGTGGGAAAGAGGGGCTACGTGCCTGTCAAGAGGTAACGTCCGCTGATAACGTCACGCTGCTCGAGACTGCGCCACAGTTGCGTCTTATTTCGCTGCCCAGTCCCCTAGGGAACACTAATCCCGCGGCGCCTGCGGCGCGCAATTTTGGTCATTATCATGGAACGGGGGAAATTGCTCCCTTCGTGAACCGTACTTTTGAAGTGGGGGGCGGATATCGCAACATTTTTGTCCGCTTTGAGTATTATTGTGCATCGCCCTTGTGCCCGTCTGACCTACTTCCTTCACCCAAAATTGAAGAAAATTAATGCGGTGCTAATTCCCCCACAGCCAATTCACCTTCCCCTGCGGCGCGCAGGAAGCATTCCCTCAGGGCCCTTGCCCAGACATGATGCAGCAGTTGTCTTTGAAGACTCATTCGCCCGTCGTCCAAACACGTGATCCCCGTCTGACCTTGGTTCTCCCTTCTTTTTGCCTGTGCACAGGAGGGAAGGGGTGGGGGTATGTGGGACGTGCGGGGGCCCTTCCGGCCGCGCACACCCATTCCCGCGTGTTCAGGCATGCAATGTTGTGCGTTACCCGTCTGCCTGACATGCGATGACGAAGGTCCCAAATGGAACGCTTCGGTTGAGGGTGGCAAGACCGTATGCATGGACCTCACCCAACTCGGTGCCCCAAGTGTTCTCCCCTAGTTTGTGTGCTGCTCTCCCCTCGCTGCATGGCACATGGCCTAATGCTCTCCGGCGTCATATTGTCCATGTCTCTCTACTGCCGGCCTGCCTGCCGGCCTGCCTCCGCAGCACTCAGAAAATTGCACACAGCCCCAATGCAGCTGAAACCGTCCATCTCATATTTGTTTGTTCATCGCAGCGGTGTGCACCTCCACTGACCTGCAACTGTGACCCATCCCTGTCTACCCATTCTACGTCGTTCATTTCTGCCCTTGCCAAGGCGTGGGGTTTTCGCAGTGACGGCATTCGTGACCACCGTGGCCATCCAGTAGCTCCTGTGGCACGACAAGGTAAGCTGAACAAGGACGAACCCACATCCATTGGCCCCAGATTCTTCACACAGTTTTCCTTCAGCCGGCGTCGTGCGCTGCACCCCTTTGCTAGGCAGCGTCTTGGCAGCCAGCATCCGTGCAAGTGTGCAGGAAAGTTAGGTCTAGGAAGTGGTTGATCTGATGAGGCAGCGGATGGTGTCGATTTACGTGTTGTAGTGCTGCCCTCCGTGCCCAGGCAGGGCGTTGACTACGCTGAACGGACATTTGCTGGGCTGCTGCGGTCTGTGCTGTTTCCTTGGCCCGCAAAAGAGCAGCATGTTGGAGTTGGAAAGAGCAAAACAGCAGCAACAGCAACCTCGTTTTCCCAAAATTCGTATCGTTGATGTGTGTAGAATAATTGATGGCAAATACAACAATATAACATAATCGTGAGATTGATCATCACCATCACAATGCGCATATTGCGAACCTCCATGTCGAGCGACACCATTTTGCTTGGTCTGCATGGGCCTTGCGTTTTTCATTTCACATGCAACCGAATAACGATTCATTTTCTGTCTGTCCTTTGCGTGCCCTGGAAACTGATTCGTCAGGGGGGCTGACGAAGTTGTCTCTGTGTCCAGAGATGACACGACAACATGTGTTCTTCCCAGGGCTTGTCACTTCTTATCGGTCCTTTTTGTGCATGCAATGGAATGTATGTGGAGGATGGGGGGTAAAGGTCTGATTGCAGGACAACAGGTGTTGATTGCACATGCCGGATCAGGGCAGAACACGATGATCGCAGCTGCCGCCGATCCTGGTGGTGAGGATCTGGATGTAGATTTGCTTTCTCTGTTGTACTTTCTGCTTTGTGAATTGTGTGTTGGACGGGCATCAGCAGGTTAAGTGTTGCCAAGGTTGAGCTGTGTGCATCCTGTGAGTGTGGGCGAAGCTTCTCCCTGATAAAATGCTGCTAACGACGAGGTATTGCCAAAAGGCAATGGGTTGGGCGAATCACTTGACAGCTCGGAAAGCAGTACGACTCTAAGATTGACGTTTGATTGGCATGTCACTGGGTGGTATTGGATTTGACTGAGTGAAAGGGCGCGCCGGGCGAAACTCCCCCCTATTTCCCCCCAGTTCTGCCCCCCCCGTTTTTGCATTTGTGGGGATGAAGTGGTGCATGTTGCACTGTAATTTTCTGCTCCTTCTTCACCTCTTTGGACTCCCATGTTACAATACGCCCTATATTATTGCTTTGTAGGCAGGGTTTACGGTGGTTGACTGACAACATAGGAAAGCAAGCAAGCACGGCATCTTCCATTCCCAATGCCAAGTTTTCAGCCAAAAACTCACCGATGGCGCCTTGGGGCGCGGGCACCAAGTCTAGAGGTACCCTCCCAAAGCAGCGCCTTTTTGGGCCAAAAACAGCCTTTTTTTTTGCCCAAAATGGCTCTTGAACCTATTCAAAACAGCCAAACGAAGGAAAATGGTTGGCACACTCCATGACAAGCTTGCCCCCTTGAGTTGGGGTTAGGGACTCTCAATCCACACTTTGTTGCGTGGCCCTTGGGTAGGGGTTAGGGACTCTCAATCCACACTTTGGTGCAAGGGTTGCCGCAAGGGGATTTGAAAACGGCTTTATTTGGGATGTGCACCCATAATCCCACAGTGGCAGCCAAACTGAGGCATGCGGATACCAAAGCTGACTTGATTTTTAAGCGTGTCTTTTGTAACTACTTGTAAGTAGTTTGCATAGATGTTGGCCATGGCCCTGTCAGAACTCTTTTCTTGAGCCTGATTTTGTTTCTAGTGCCTGACCCCAATTATATTTTGTTATGTTGGCCGAGTGCCAACTAATTGGTGTGCATGATGGTTTGGCCTGGGTGGGGCGCCACTAACACAAGTGGCCGGGAATCGACTCGGGGGCCTTGTGCCCTTAAACAAAAGTACCACCTACCATCGAAGTGTTGACTACCTTGGTTCAAACGGCCGGTGGGGGGGGGACTTAGTAGAAGCGAGGTAAATCTTAGTAAACAGAAATTTTTTAAAATTTTTTTGAAAATGTTTTTTACTAGGTTTTACCTCGTTTCTACTAAGTCTTACCAAATTTTACTAAGTGTTACCTCGTCCGGTACTAAGTTTTACCAAATACCCCGGCAGCAGCCCCTCGGCTCTCCAACATTAACATCATATGCAGAAGAAGCCTAACTCCATGTACATGATTTGGGAACTGGTGAACGACCTCCGTCTTTCAAAAACTGAACAGCACCGCCACATTTGGAGTGCAGTCAATATCCCATTCGCTTGACCCCAATTGGTGGCAAAGCCAGGTTTCGCACCCTTGGCTGGGTGGGGTTGCGGCCAGCTGCAACCGTCCCAGGGCAAAGGGTAGTGAACGAGATTTCCACCAGATTTCGGCAAGTGGTCAAGTTCAGTTGTGCAGCTTTTCAATGTCAGCCTGAAAAACAAAACACACCACACTTTCATTTGTTGCCTCTTGACTCTCTCTGGAACAACGGCGAAAGCGGGAAAAGGAAGAAGAATTCAAGTTTTCATATCCAGCGAACTGCAAGGCTGCGCGAGCTGTTTGCAAGACTTCAGGCACACAACCATCAATACTACGGTCTATCGGTTTCATCCCAGGAACGCCCAAGCGCGAGTTTCTTGTCCATTTGCCCCTGACTGGTTAACAGCAATAGGGCAGCAGACAAAGCAGGGGAGAGAGCCTGTGGGCTAGGTGGGGGACAAACCCTGGCTCTCAGCAAAGCGGCTACGCCTCAGATGCACGACCTATTGTACATGATTCTGGGGTGGGGCTGGAACCAGGTTTGATCAGTGACCTCTTTGCCTCTGAGAACTGGGAAATATGTTCAACTACATGCCTTTCTCTGGGTCTGGGCACGTATTGCTCAATATGCTCTACCAGCACACATTTTCTCCATCAAAGCCATGAAGTTGTGGGGTCATTTTGCAACATGATTGAAAATGTCACTGCGCATGCTGCATCAAGTTCAGAAGTGGCACCATCATACATTGCTGCGAAAGAGCTTGGGGAGTTGATTGCCCAGGAGGGTTGGACGCAAATCAATGGTGGAGGGATGGTTGGTTTGATGGGGGCGCTTACAGAGGCAGGCATTGTTGCAGGTGTGTCACTCTCCACGTAAAGTGGAGATATGGACAGAAATCAGGAGAAATGCGGCGAGCCATGCTTTTTGTTTTAATATCTTTCGGAGTGAGTGACACTCAAGTGCCACAAGTTGCCAGGTTTTCAACTTGCTACAGCATTTTCCAAGCATTCCCAATGCAGCATTGAGTGCAGATCAGCCCCCGTGAACACTACGAAATGCTTGCTCTCCTTTACCCACTCCGCTAGCTGCTTCACCTTCGTGGCCACAACCTCCTCGAGGTCGTGGTTCTCTTCTTTCTCTTCATCTGTTTTATGTGCTGCCCCTGCTCTTGCCGCCTACTTTTTATACTGAAGCGATGGTTCCGAGTTCCAGGGCTGGCAGACTGATGGTAGTATGCAGCAATCCGGTTTCTGTGTATATGGGCAGGCCCGTATACCGTGTTTCATGGCAGGGAGGGGTAGCAGAGGATGGCCTCTGCACATGTTGTCGCATGTCACTTGTCTGTGTCAAGCCCAAGCTTCACTTACACTCCACTGTGCCATCCCGGCCGTCGTTCGCAGACTGAACTCTGGGGGCCTGCCCCCCCCCAGCGCCCCACAAAGACACACCGAGTGGCAACAAAAAATGACATTTGTGTGCCTGCCCTCGTTGTCCTCGCAGTCGCACCCACGTGCAGTGCGTCACGTGCTTTCCCTTCGGCGACGGCCGCTGCCGCCCTCGCGCCCGTGCTCCCCTCGGTCCCTCCTCCCCTCCGCTCCTCCAGGCCGTTGTTGTGTGTGTTGTGCACGCTGCCTTCACAGTGGCAGCCCATGCCGACGCCCACGCTGCCCCGAGCACTGCCGCCCCGCCCCCGCCCGCGTCCAGCGGGGCGCTGTGCGTGCGTGACTGCGCCGCCAGTGGCTCGGACATCTGGTGCCTCATGCGCAACGGCGCGCTGCTGGTCTGCGACCACGCGGGCCACAGCTTGCACCCGGTGCCATGCCCCGGGGGGTTGACGGCCACCGCGGTGACTGCCGAGGGCGACCACGTGTGGGTCGGCTTCGCCTCCGGCGCGGTCTGCGCGTACGCGGCCGCGGCGCGCGCGCCCGCCGGCCCCGCGCCGCGCGCGCACTCCAGTGCGGTGACGTGCATCGTGGCCGGCGGTGGATGGGTGTACAGCGGCTCTGGGGACTGCACCGTGTGCCAGTGGGGGGCGCCGGACCAGGGGCCGCGCCGCCGGATCCCCGGGCACGCCGGGGCCATCGCGTGCGCGCTGCCGCTGGGTGGGCTGCTGTGCAGCGGCGCCGCGGACTGCGCCGTGCGGGTGTGGGCGGCGGCGACGGGGGCGTGCAAGGCCAAGCTGGAGGCCCACACGGCGCCGGTCGTGGCCCTGGCACCGAGCCCCCGGGGGTTCTGGTCGTGCTGCCAGGACGGGCACCTGTGCCTGTGGGAGGGCCAAACCTTCGCGCTGCTGCAGACGCTGCGGGAGCCCGGGGCGACGTGCCTCCTACGCGTCGGGGGGCAGCTCTGGGCGGGTGCGCGCGGCGGGGCGGGGGCCGTGCGTGTGCGGGACGCCGCCACGGGGGAGCCGCGGCCGGGGCACTGGGTCGGGGGCGCGGAGGCGATCGTGGGGCTGCGGCAGGTCGCGGGCGTCGCGCCGGGGGAGGGCGATGCGCCGGGGGGGGGTGCGGCCATGGTGTGGGCGCTGACGGAGGAGGGGCGCGTGCACTGCCTTGACACCGTCGTGCCGGAGGGGGGGCGCGCGGCACAGGGCGGCGGTACAGACGAGAGCACGGACCTGTCTGTCCAAAGCACCGGCGACGGGCCGTGGGGAGCCGCGGACAGCAGCAGGGGAGGGGAGGATTCGTCCCACGTCCCCAGCCCTCAGCAGAGCAGCGGCAGCCACAGTTGGCGCACACCGGCGAAGTGGCAGGGCATGCCCGCGAGCACGGCCCCTGGGGCACCCGCAGAGACCCCGGGGGGCGTGCCCCGGGACGCGGCGCCTGTGCCGTCTCCGATCCGCGCGCTCGCGACGTCCAGCGCCGCGCCGTCGCCGGGGTCGGCGCTGCCCGGCGCGGCCGGGCCGGACCTCCCCGGCCCTACCCCGGCCTCTGCCCCCTGGCGGGACTCCGCGCGGCGCAGCAGCCCAGCGGATGCGTACCTCGCGCTGTGCGCTGCGGTGACCAGGGGCGGCGCCCCGACGCGACCGCCGTGCGACGTGCCGGCGCGGGAGACTTCCCGGGGGCCCGCGCCGGGGCCACCGGAGGCCGCGGCGGCGCCGGAGCAATCAGAAGTGGAGCTCGCACCGGCCGTGTGGGGGCGCGAATCGGGGGCCTCAGAGCACGCGGGGCCGCTGGACCGTTCCGAAGCGCAGGTGAATGCCGCCTCTCGGGGGCTCGAACCCGGGATCTCAAAGTACACGGGGAGCGCGGACCGGTCCGGATTGGGGGGGCTGGACCCGGCGCCCTCCGAGGCCCAGCAGGAGCTCACCGCCACGCAGGAGGAGCTAGCGGGGGCCCGGCGGCGGCTGGTGGAGTGCCAGCAGGAGCTTGCGGGCTGCCGCCAGGAGCTGCTGGGGTGCCTGCGGGACCTGGCAACGCTGCAGAAGGAGCACCGGGCGGGGCAGGAGGAGCTGGAGGCGTGCCGCAGGGCCCGGCAGCGGGAGCGGGAGGAGGGCCAGCGGGAGCTTGCGCACTGCCAGCGGGAGCTGGTGGACAGCCAAGGGGCCCTGGTCGGCTCCCAGCAGGAGCTGGTGGGCAGCCGGCAGGAGGTGCTGGCGTGCCAGCGGCAGCTGGTGGGTCGGCAGCAGGAGCTGCAGGAGTGCCAGCGGGAGCGGGAGGCGTGTCGGGAGGAGCTGGAGGCCAGCCGGCGCCAGCTGGCGCACTGGCAACAGGAGGTCGTGGGATGTCAGCAGCAGCGAGAGGATGCCTGCAAGGTGTGCTGTGCCGGCTCAAGCCGGTGTAACTCGGTGCAGCCCTGACGTTTGTTGCAATTTGTCGCTCCGTTGCTGCTGCTGCTGCTGCTGCTGCTGCGCTGGTGCAGCGCTGCTGCTCTTTCTGCTGTTGGTCGTTGTTGCTGCTGCTGCTGCTGCTGCTGCTGTTGCTGTTGTTGTTGCTGTGGCTGTTGCTGTGTTAGTGGTTGTGAGCCTGGGCGTCATTGTCGTCGTGGTCGTGGTCGTGGTCGTGGTTGTCGGCGTCGTCGTCGTCGTGTTGTTGTTGTTGTTGTTGTTGTTATTGTTGTTGTTGTTGTTGTTGATGTTGTTGATGTTGTTGTTGTTGTTGTTGTTGTTGTTGTTGTTGTTGTTGTTGTTGTTGTTGTTGTTGTTGTTGTTGTTGTTGTTGTTGTTGTTGTTGTTGTTGTCCGTGCCGTTGTTGTTGTCATTTGTTCATTATAAACGATGCTTTGAGGGGCCCTATGATATATCATTTATGTGTTTGTTGGTGTTGTGTTAATGTTATTGTCGTTGTGGGGAATGCCCATGCTTGTGGCGTGTTGCCAATGTCGTTGGGTTTGGCGTTGTCTTTTCTCGGTGCTTTGATTGCTCTGACCTTCCGTGTCCGCCCCACCACTGCCACGCAACCTCCTCAGGAGCGGAATGCAGCCCAGCAGCAACTGGCGCACTGCCACCGAGAGCTGGCCGAGTGTCGACAAGAGCTAACGGCCAGCCGTAAGGAGTGCGAGGGCAGCAAGCAGCAGCTGGAGAGCTGCCGAGAAGAATTGGCGACCTGCCAGGCAGCCTGCGAGGCCCGGCGGGTGCAAGCTTCTGAGGCACGCAGCATGGCGAATGTAGAGAAGCGGTGTGCCGAGCAGGTATCATCTGCTGCCTGTCGCAGCCCCCATCTGGACCACACCACATTGGGGGAGTATCAGACGCGGTGCGCGCGCGGTGCATGCGCGGTGCGGGTACTGGGGTTGTTCCATAGACCCTTTCATCCAGAGCCAATCAGGGGAAATGGTAACGCCTCGGAGCCCAGCAGGTACCATCTACAACTCCTCTCCCCGTAGACCATCTCCTGGAGAAGTTGTCCAAATACCTGACGCGGTGCGCGCGCGGTGCATGCGCGGTGCGCGCGCGGTGCATGCGCGGTGCGCGCGCGGTGCGGATACTCCCCCATTGAAATGCCGTTTCACTAGTGCGGTTCCGGGACGTCCTTTTTGGAGCATGCGGTCCTACCACCGCACCTGAAATGCAACATGTTTGCGACATATGTTCTCAAGTACGGGACTGGCCCAGTGCTTTGTTACTGCATGACACAGATATGGGCATCTGCAAGCGAACCGAGATGAAAGTATCCATCACTGCTATGGGCCTAACGGTGCATGTTCACGGACAGCACCCTCCTTCGGTGTACACATACCCTTCGGGACTCACATGAGAACGTAACCTCAAGTATACCGTTGCCATGCAAAGCCTCTCCCATCATGCACACCAACACGTGTTCCACATCATTGCAAGTCCTGTGTTGAATGTGCAGCCCTCCCTCCATTCTTGGTAGGATGCCTGTTCCGCATCACCGCTTGGTGCTAAATCGCCCCTCTGTTTGGCTACTCACGGTCCAGCGTGTTGCGTGTGGTACCCTTTGCAGTGCCGCGCATCATTAGCCGCACGCCCTCGCATTTGACAGCACTGGAGTCGTGCCGCCACGTTGCGTACCAGGTCCCCTCCGCAAAGGAAACCATTCCGTTCGGGCTGCATCGGTGGTGGTTGCGCGTTGCAATCTCTTCACATGCCCCATCGTGCTGTCTGGTGCCAGGATTTCCCTGTATTGCTCTCCGATCCTCCCTGACTGGTGCCACTTCCCTCCGTTTGGGGCCTGTGGCCTGGAGGGAGGGGGTGCCAGGATTCCACTGTTTGCCATCCGCCATTATTGAGGAAGCGTAGCTCAAAGCATTTGACAAGCAGCTCCGGCAGCACCCGCATGGCGTTGGTCCTCGACCTGCCGCCGTGGGCCTGCTGCTGCCTTCTTGATGTCCTGTCCAGGGTCATCTTTGTGTCTCAATCTTTGTGATAGAAAGGTTCCGATATGGTGTTCTAGGCCATTAACAAGCCCATTTTCTTTCCGGTGCTTCGCTGGTCGCCTCACCGGCTCTCACCTCGCGGAGGCGCCCAGCCGGGTGTCTGTCTTGGCGGGTGCTGTCCTGCATGTGCTCCTCGGTGCCAGTGGAGGATTCGTGTCGCCGGGGGGGGGGGGGGGGGCGGCACACCATGCCACATTCGGCACAGTCCCAACACACCAACTACTGGGCTCCGCGAACGCGGAAACGACACCAGCAAGAGCACCGGCCGCAGCGGCCGACAGAAAGTAGCGACCCGACGCAACATGCGAAGGGAAGAACGGGTGACTGTCCAGGGCCCCGTAAAGGAGCAACAACCAGACGGAATGTCACACAGGGGGGGGGGGGTTAGGGTTAGGGTTACCACTGATGAGGATTTTGTTTTGCTGAGCTTGCGCGCTTACTTGTCACTGCGCAGGACCCACAAGACTCCACACGGGGGGGGGGGGGGTGTTGTGTGCTGCTTTGGAGCCCTACACTAAGACTGCTCGGGGCTCTGTGCGTCGCGTGACCGGCGGCTTCCTGCAGCCCACAAATGAATCTTTAAGGGCTGCACGGGGCGCTGCCTGGACGTGCGGTCTGTGGCACTCCTTGATTGATCAAGAAGGGCACGGGCGGTGCTGGGTTGCGGGGACGGGCTGCACCAGGGCAGGTCCGCTGCACCCGGCACAACTGGCAGGTGGCACCGTCCGCAGCCCCGGGGCCACGCCCCCACAAGATGCAGCATGCAGTGTGTTCAATTGGAAGTACCAACCGCCACACCTACTCCGCCTTTGATGGTCAGGGCAGTTGTTGTGCTTGGTACCTGAAGGACGGTCTCAGGGACCACTCTAGTTACCATCAAACCGCTGTCGGTGACCCTCCAACCGCTGTCAGTTACCGTCCAACCGCTGTCAGTTACCGTCCAACCGCTGTCAGTTACCGTCCAACCGCTGTCGGTGACCCTCCAACCGCTGTCAGTTACCGTCCAACCGCTGTCAGTTACCGTCCAACCGCTGTCAGTTACCGTCCAACCGCTGTCAGTTACCGTCCAACCGCTGTCAGTTACCGTCCAACCGCTGTAAGTTAACCTACAACTGTCGAGGTGTGCTTGACCGCGCCAGCAGGTTTTTTTTTCCTTTCAATTTTCGCTCTTGGGGACCGCCCCTCCCCCACCCACGGTCTCAGTGGGGGTGGTGGTGGGGGTTGCTTCCTTTTGTTGGGTGCCTTGCCTGCCCCCCCCCCCCCCCCCCAATCCCTCTGTTAGGCTGGCCGCATTCCACTTTGACCCCAGACCCTCCGTGTCCGCAGGAGCGCATCATCGACGACCTGCGGCGTGCACTGCGACAGCAGCAGCTGATGTGCGATGCCAGTGGCCGTGCCCTTCAGGCCGCAGAGGCCCATGCGCCGCCCCAGGCCCTTGGGCAGCGGCTGCCGCCGGGGCCCGTCCAGCACCAGCCGTCCGCCGCCACCCCCGTCACGCCGTCGGACGTGGGGGGCGATGCCGGGTACACCGGCAGTCCGCAGCCGCCCGCTGGGTCCCCCGCCGCCGCGGCCCTGGGCGTCGCGGGTGCACCGCCCGGCGCCGACCTCGGCCCCCATGGCACGTCCCCCGAAGGGCAACCGCCGGGCCCCCAGCCCAGCCCCGCCCGCTCAGAGCTGCAGCGCAGCCTGGCCTACGCCGCGCGCTGCGGCTCCCCCATCGCCCTCGACTTCTGCCCCAGCCCCTCCAAAGACAGTGCGTGGGGCGCTCCCGCCGACCCCCTCGGTCTGTCCCCCGGGCCCGGCCCGCAAACGGAGTCGCACCGCACGCCCGCGCGCGACGCGCGCGCCGCGGCGCCTGCCAACGCCCCATGCGTCCGGACCGGCGGCGCCCCCCCCGACCCGTCCAGCAGCCCGGGCCCCTACCCAACCGCCATAACTAGCCCCAGCCCCAGTCGGGCCCTGTACGCCTCCGCGGCCGCGCTGCCGTACCCGGCCCCAGACAGCCCCCCCCCGCCTCCGCCACCAGCCCGTCCACTATCGCACGCGGCCACCGTCCTGGGCATTGAGTGCGGCGAGCTCGATGCGACCGGGCGCCGGGTGCCGGCAGAGCCCCGGGCTGCCGACCCCACGGACCCCAGATGGCACGCGGCGGGGGGGCGGGGGCCTGGGCCCGGCACCGGCCCCCCACCGCCCGCCGTACCGCAGGACGCCGTCGCGTGCGCGGCTGCGGGCCCACCCCCCCCGCCCGGGCAGCCGCTGGGCACTACGTCCCCTACCGCCCTCGGCCCCCCGTCCGTGCTGAGCCCCGGGACCAGCCCACCCCCGCCCCAAACCCACGCCCCCAGCCCCTCCAACCGCGCGGCGGCGTCCGACGACCTGCCCCCCGCGGACCAGTCCCTTCGCCCCAGCCCGGGGGGTCCTCGTGGGGCGTTTCATGCGGTTGTGGCTCCGGCGGAGGGCGAAGGTGAGGCGGGTGGGGGTGGGGCTGCGACTGTGGCCGGGAGTAGTGCGGATCCGGTGCGGGGGCTCCGCTCAGCCGCCAGGACCGAGGCGGTGGCGGGGCCCGGTCCAAGCGAAGCCGCCGCCACAGCGACCGGGGCCGAGGATTTCGGGGTGGCAGTCCCGGCGACGGCGGGTGTGCACGCGGCCACCACGTCGCCGGCGCTGGGCGCCGCCGGCCCCGGCGGCGCGGTCGGCCTGGCGCCGGAGGGCTACGGGCCCCACCGCCTGGACTTCGACGGGTGGCCGCTGCACCACAGCCTCGGCACCGGCCGCCCCCCGTCGCACGCGCCCACCCCGCACCCGGACGCCGCCGGCGCGGGGCCGCACGCACCGCACCCCCGGCCGCGCGGCGAATACCTCCCACCGTCCCTGGCGCAGACCCTCAGCCCCGCGTTTCCCCCAACGCCTGAGACCGGCCCGAGCCCTGCCCTAAGCCCCAGCCCTGACCCTAGTCTGAGCCCTTTGCCCGCCTTTGACACGGAGCGCATGTTGAGGCCCATTCTGAGTCACTCCGAGCGCAGCACGGTGCGGTCGAGTAGCTCCGGTTCCGGTCCCAGGGCCGCGGCGGTGCCCCGGGCCAACGCGTACCCGACGCTGCAGGCGCTGCAGCAGCAGCTGGAGCTCCTGCGCGCGGAGCACGCCCAGATCCGAGGCCACCGGCTGCGGGCGGAGCGGGAGCATCAGGAGGTGCGGGGGCAGGGCCAGGTCCATCAGGACTCGGACCACGGCCACGGGCAGTTGTTCTGATGGGACGCCTCTTTTTTTTTTTGCGGTTTCGATGCGGCCGTGTGGCAGGGGCCCTCCGCATGTGACGTGCGGTGGGGCCCTCGTTCGGCTTTTTTTTTTGAGCATTGAAAATGGTCGAAAAACATTTTTTTTCATCAAAAACATGGCAAGTTATGACGTTTCTAAACCCCCTCGACGCGCCGATCTCTCCTTCTTTTTTTGCCGAATTTCGGGTCCGGGTCACCTCCCGGGCCCAGGGGTCAGTCTTGGTAGGAATTTGGGGCGCCCGTCAATTGAGCCCTGTTTTTTTTTGGGAGGGGGGGTCGAGCCAGAGGGCTATATCGACACCCCGAAGTTGAAAGCCTGCTGTTGTCACTGACTGGTGGTTCAAGTGCATTCATTGCTGCCCCCCCACCTCCTCGCACAACTGCCGCCCCGGAGGCATCCATGCACGCTTTCGGCCCTTCCGCTGCGCTTGAGCAGGGCCTGTTGGGTGTCGAGATCTGCATCCGATGCCGTGGTGTGTTCTTCAACGCATCGTTCGGAAGCGGTTCCTGACCACAGCCTCCGAAGGTCAAGGGCGGCTTTGACCTTCGCTGAGTGGACCCGGGGCGGGGGGGGGGGGGGGGGGTTGCATCAGCGTTGTAGCATTTGTCCGCACGGGGGGGGGGGGGGGCCTTTTCACTGCCAGAAATCGAATCTGCTGCGATG
Organism: Eutreptiella sp. 'Long Island Sound 2002'; assembly: GCA_964036045.1. Taxonomy (NCBI): domain Eukaryota; phylum Euglenozoa; class Euglenophyceae; order Eutreptiales; family Eutreptiaceae; genus Eutreptiella; species Eutreptiella sp. 'Long Island Sound 2002'. The sequence goes on along the minus strand of OZ038383.1, from coordinate 142,392,918 downwards.
AGTTTGGGGGGACGTGTCGCAATCAACACCAAAGATCATCACAAAGTTCGTTGAAGAGCGGGAAAAGGTGTGGGACATCAGGAGGAAATACTCGGCAGAGGGGCCACATGGTTTTGGGTCCCAATTCCATTTGGTACCAAATTGATTGTGTAGCGACTGCAGCGGGGGCACGGAGGGCTGGTCAGCGGCGCCCCTTTTCTAGACCCCGTCGGGGGCTCGGACCCCCTTTGTATCAAGCAGGAAGACATGATGCAGAACAGAGGCTCGCCAGGGGCCATGGACGACCAGAGGTGCTTTTCCAAACAAGGTGGGGGGTCTCTACCCCGACGCGCTGACCATTGTGGGTCATAGATTGTCCCACACAATTTTCCCGAGCCATCAACATGCCTCACACTGCCCTTTTGTAAGGGGGGGGGGGGCGCCCGCCACAAGCACGGCACTGTACGTGTGAGAGCCGATGGGTCAATGAGTTGTTGTTGCTCATGTTAACGTTGTTGTTGTTGTTGTTGTTAATGTTGTTGTTGACTATCTCTTGCCCTTGGGGGATGGCCATTGACAGAGATGACTGGCCACTGCGCTGCAGGTGCATGTAACACCGTGGAAAGGGCCAAGCCCCCTCGATGCAGGGCGCTCGCGATGTTGGGGATCCCTCCATAGATAAGGCCCGGTTTCGCTGGCGAGAATCTTGGGGCCATCGCAAAGTAGGAGAGGCAATTTGAGGCTAGTCTTACCAGCGAGATCGGGTTTGGGGCCTTTTCTGTACAGGGGAGGCCATAACATCCTATTCTTGACAGCAAAAACTGGAATTTTGGGGCCATCTCTCTTTAGGACAGGCTACTCGAGGCCAATCTCACCGGCGGGGCTGGGATTTGGGGGCATACCCTGTATCCGGGAGGCGATAAATTTCAACTACCGGGTGCAATTTCCTTTTTGCAACTCAACAAAGACGTCCAGTCTAACTGTCGGTTAGCCCATGGCCGCCACCGGCTCACTCACCTAAAACTCGAAATCACTTGTCCAAGGCGTTGGAGACGCAATGAACTGCCTGGCACGGAAGCGCCCCCAACTGAGTCGACACTAGACAGCACCGGTTGAATGCTTCAGGGTAGCTTGCTGGGGCGCCTGGCCACACCATCATTCCGCCTGCCCAATGCAGTCTGACCTGACCTGAAAATGGTTTCCCCCCTCCAATCCTGTATTGGTCGTGGAGAGCACCCTTGGGACTGCACAGGGGCACAGGGGCTGAAGCCCCCTGCCAAACCTGCTCCCAAAGCTGCCAAACCTCGTGCCAGACCCTCAACGGAGAGTGTTGCCAAACCTGCCACTAAGGTGGCAGCCAAGCCTGCAGCCCAGCATGCAGCTGGAGAGCCCATTCCTGTGGCCCCTGTGGAGCATGTTCAGCTCCTCAGAGTCAAATACTCCCGCCAGAAAAAGTGGCACACAGAGCCTGTTTCTCAGTCGAGCTGAATATGCATCCCAACAGGCAGTTCCTGGCTCATTTTGTTCTTTATACTTCTTTCTGTCTGCACGTCTTGTTTCGTGTCCCGCGTCCTTTGCATAGTCATCAGGGCTGCGAGGGAACTGTCAATTGGGGTATTTTGGGGTATGTTGGGTGCGAGGATGCCGTTGCGTGCGACCGCAAGGGGGGGGGGGTACAAACATCTGACATCTGCAAACATCTGCAGGAAAAGGAGGGCTGCAGAGATTTTTTGATGCAACAGGAGAGGGCAGAGGGACCCTGGTATCCTTCTTGAGGTTTCGGAGGCTGAGTTTTAGGTTTGACTGAGTGGTAAAGGACCTGGCACACCATAAGTAAAGAGCAGTTTGAGGGATGCAAGTGTTGAATGATGAGTATGAGCTACAAAGAGCCATGGACGCCGCACACACACACACACACACACACACACACACACACACACACACACACACACACACACCACACGACGCGCGAAAACTCCCCGGAAGGGGGCGACTGGTACGACCCACCCGATCCATTGGACCACCAGCAGGGGCAGTTCCCGCGGGATGCCAGCAACCCAGTGTCCTCTGGCACCATCATCAGCAGACATGCATCGGTTGAGACCCTGCACAGTGTGTGTTTATGGTGGCGAGCAAATATCATGCAGACATTTCATTGCAAGAGTGATAGATGGAGAGCTGGTTTTAGTGCGGGCAGAGAAGGCTTCATACCATAGGGATCCCAACCACAGCATGGACACTTGTCCTTCGGTGGAGCACAAGATGCAGCTATTTGGCAGTGAAGCCATCGTTGTGCTTTGTTCCTGAGATGTGAGGCAAGGAAGTGATTGTTTTGGGCTCTTGATTGTGCTATCTTTGTGGGATCTTTGCAGTGTTAGTTGCCCATGCCCATGGTTTCGCGCTCTTTAGGGACCACTTGGGGAGGGGGTAACCATCAGGATCTACAGGGTGGAAGCGCCGCAAAAGTCGGCAAAAGTAGCGTACAACGCAAGTACTCCCCCTTAGGGGGAGTATTAGCCCGCCGGGCATGTGCCCAGCATCTTTTTTTGATGGTTCCCCACAATCTGGAGTGCCTTCTCGCAGTGTCTAATAATCTGGCCCATCCTTTGCACCCAGTTTATGATGATGGCAGGGGTGGTGGTTGGCAGTGGTGGGAGTGACATTTTGTGTTGTTGAAATCTCATATTTCGGCTTATACAAGGTGCCTTGCAGGGATGGTTTGCGGTCTAGTGCGGTCTATTTGGGGGACATCCCTAGGTGGGGATAAACTTAGGGCTGATAGGATAATTAACAAAGGTAGCGGGCCGGGCAAACATTCCCCGTTAGAGTGGCTTGGCCGACCTGTTGACAAACATCTGCAGTAGCCTGCCAAATTAGCTGACTGGCCACGGAGCTTGAGAAATGGGGAAACTGGAAAGGTAGTGCGAAAATGGTTAAGAATGGAGGGATAATTGGGTGAAACGGGCTTGGAGGAACATCGGATTACAATGTGTTCTTGAGAGCTCACATGGGCTTTTGATGCGCCTGAAGCATGGCTCATTTCACTGAGACGCTCGAGGGGCAGTGGTGGGTGGCTGGATACCGAAGCCAGTTCAAATGCCCTGCAGGCCATTTGCTGTGAGAATGTTGCCGTCAGAGCTCCACTCCGATGCTTGGGGCAGTTCAGGGAGCAGGAGGACCACCAGCAGACCACATACCCCGCCCCCCCCCCCCCCTTTCCAAACAATGCCTGCGACCATCGTCGTTCTATGGCTAAGCAACGCCGGACCAGAGCAGGGGAGGGTAATCAAGAGTAAAGCTGACGTGGCCTAAAGGCACGATCCTGACCTGAAACCCAATCGGTGGTGGCGCCTAACGGCGCCTTGATGGACATGAACTGGAGTTACGAAGTAACGAGAGTTCTGCAGTGACAGTGGGTGCTATGCTTGTCGAGAGTGTGGCTCATGGGGGGTGCCATGTCAATGCAAAGGCTGGGAGGGCGATTCGCGGCGCATCCGGATGTTGGACGTGATGGGTGACATATGACACGGCCCCAAGGGGAGTGTGTTGCTTTGGGTGGGTAGTCTCGCTCCCTTCTCTACGGCGCAGACGTCCGCATCCTTTTCTCGCTCCTTCTCAGGCCCATGAACCTCTGATGATCGCAACGTGGATTGCGGTTGTGGCAGTTGTGGCTGCGGTCTACAAGGGCCTCGCCAGTCGCTCCTCTGAACAGCCTCCGGATTGGGAGAACCAGTCAAACGCATCATGGGTTTGGACCGATGTGCCAAGGTAAAGCCTCATGGCCCGCGCCATGGGCACCCTCTTGCACGCGCTCTGCAGTTCGCGCTTCCTTCCTTCACCCCCCGCCCGTGTGCAAGCACGACGACCCCGTGTTCCCGTCATTATTGCGGCCGCCATGTTTGGGGTCCAAAATGTGATGTCGCAAGAATGTGAGCCCATTGTGTGTGGGAACACAGGGAGCGAGGGGCTGGGGGATGCGTGCGAGACAAGCCATTCGGATGCGCTTTGGTGTGATCGGGGCGTCGTGGTGGATATTGTGCGATTCTTCGACGACTCTGCAGCGACGCTACACCGCGGCTGTGTGCCACGCTTCTGAACCGCGGCTCTGCATGGCGCCTGTATTCGGGCGCCCGAAACCCCGACTCTACACCACGACTCTGTGCATCGACGCTGTACGATGAGGCTGTGGTGTGACCTGCAGGACACGCGACCGACCAAAGTTGCCAAAAACCACAACGTGCAACACCCGAAGCAACAGTTTTGGACCCATTCCCAACCCACTGACCCCCCTGAACAGGAGGCAGGGGGTCCAGGGCGAAGGGGGGGGGGGCGTGAAGTGCACCTTCTTTCCCTCCCAACCGCCTCCGCGCCCACCCATCCCCCGACCGCGTTGTAGACGCCAGCTCGGGCCCCCTGACTGCTCTGCCAACCGCCAGGGGCCCCCTGTACCACCGCTCTTCAATCCCCCCCCCTTCAGGCCCTCCCCCCTCAAACGCGGCCCCGCTGGTGCCTGGCCCGAAACCGACGTCGAACGAACGGACGCACAACTTCGTATTCAGGGTTTTGCGTCGGTCCATTTGATGCGCCCCTCAACGTCTCGCCGTTGGAGCAGATGCTCTTGCCCAGCCTTTGGCCGTTGTGAGGCCCGGCTAATCCCCACCCCATGCCCCACACGGCTACGGCCCCAGGACACGGCCGTGGAACACAGTCATCTTGCGGGTCATGTCCGCTACCGCGTCGCCTTGTGGGACAATCGTAGCATTGGACAGCTCTGATCCTTCATTCCGAGAGATTAAGCGAAGTGCCTTCTGGTGCGGGGGCTTCGCCGTGGCCGGAACCCAAAAGAAAAGATTCATGTTGCGGGTCATTTCAAGGCCGCGCCTGCGAGTGACATGGGCCATGGCCCCGCTACCGCGCCTCGATACAGCGACCCGCGCCTCTACACGCAACGCCACCCCACGACCCCATTCGGCAACCCTTTCCTACGATGACTTCTATGACTTCCATGACTTGAACCGCGACCCTGGCCTTTTTTAGGGGATAGTCATCTGAACGGCTGCCGCGCAGCGCACGCGCGCGCCGCAAGTACCCCTCCCCCCGTCGCCTTCTACGCGGGATGCTGAAGTCCGGCCAGGGCGTCTGAATGATTATAAACCAAAGCCCCCCCCCCCCCCACCCCCAGACCAAAGTGACCAACGTGGGAAAAATCGAAATTTACCGTTGGGAAAATCTGGTCGGGCCATTTTTGGTACACACACTTTTGGGTACGAACCCCCCGCCCCCACCCCCGCCCGCTCAAACGACGCCCTGAATCCGGCCCACAGCACCTCGCAGTTCCCGCTTCCCCTGACGGGCCGGCGGGGTCAGGACTGCAACAGTGCACTTGCCCAGGCATGCCCTGGACCGTGACGTGCGAATCTCTTCGTCACTTCCCGGTACACTGCACGAGGATGTCCTCGGTGACCCCGCGGGCCGAAAGGGGCCAATAATCGTTCGCTGGTGCCTGGAGATCGCCCGGGGGTCCCACCCCGGCCTCTACCCCCTCCTTCTCTCTCCCTCCCTCCCCCCCCCCCCCTCTCTCTCTCCCTCCCTCCCTCCCTCCCTCTCTCCCTCCCTCCCTCTCTCTCTCTCTCTCTCCCTCCCTCCCTCTCTCTCTCTCTCTCTCCCTCCCTCCCTCCCTCTCTCTCTCTCTCTCTCTGCAGCGACAAGCATGCGGGCTACCAGAGCTTTGGAAGTGCCATGGCCCCAACGGGCAGCGGATCAGGTGTGTAAACAGGGGAAAGCGTGGGAGTGCCGGGTCCTGCAAGTATGGGAGGCGCCGTACATTCTGCGCCCCTACTCCACCAACCCCTGCTCCCTTTCCTGACCTGGTGCCAGGTTCCTGTTGCGAGGGCCCGCGTTGCCGACGGTGCAAGCGCGGCCCAACTCCTGCGCATTCTCGTGCATGCTTCCCTGCCACACGTGCCAAGGAATGCCGGTGGTACCCCTGGTTTGGGATGATTGTGGCGTGCGGCAATTAGGCCTACCCCTCCCCGCGTCCCTCGTGCCAAGGTCTACTTTTTTTTTTTTGGATTTGTTTTGGTGTTGCCTGAGCGCTTGCGTAGCCCCTTTTCGTTGAGTCTCACAGAGAGTGTGTTTCAAGAAAATCAAACCCATTCACAACGCCTGTTCCCCTTTGCCACGGGCCCGTGGGTGCCGCAGGCAGGGGCCGTGTCATGTAGGAGGACACGTTTTCACGCTCGGTCGCCGTGTCCAACGAACACGTCGCTCTTTGAAGTGACGGGACCATGCGATGTGCCTTGTGGGATCTGTTGGATCATCGTAGGACTAGACAGCTCTGAACCTTGTGGGGGGCGCGGGTTCGGTTGAATTGAAAGGGCTCAATTGACAGGAAAATTAATCAGTTATTATGAACTCTGGCGCCCGAAAATTTTGAGCATTGAGAGTGGTCAATTTTTTTTTCACCAAATACATGGCAAATGATGCTTTTTCTGAAACCCCTCGACGTGCTGATGCCAACAATGCCATTTTCATTTTTTGGGTCCGGGTCACCTCCGGGGCTCAGGGGTCAGTCTCGGTAGGATTTTGGGGGGGCCTTCAATCGAGCCCGTTTTTTTTTTGGGTGGGGGGGGTCCAGCCAGAGGACTGTATCGACCCTCTCCCTCCGCAAACGAAAGCCCGCCCACCTATACGCCAGTTCATCTCGGTCTGGGGCAAAAAAAGGGGGGGATATGTGATGTGCCCTTACAATAGCCATTGCATGAGCGGGAGCCTGTTGGTGTTGGCCCCTCGTGCTTGGGAAGTCACGTGCTCGAAGGGCAGGAGGTTCTTGCCCGACAGGCCCAGGGATCTCCTTATGGCCTTGCCCTCTCTCTCCTTCCTCCGCTCTTCAGGAGTGCCCGAAATGACTGCCCAACCGCCGCCGGTTGGCCTCCAACGACCGTCGGCTAACGTCCGATCGCCGTCGGTTACCGTCCGAATACGACTGAATGCATGGGCCCCGGTTTTTTTTTTAATGAAACTAGGGAGCGCCGGGGACGGGCCGCGCGTCTGTCGTCGTGGCGGCGACAGACCACCCTGTCCCTTCTACTGCCCGAAGCGTTGGGTGCCTCTGTCGGACGGGCGTGAGCAGACGACGCCAATGCCTCCACTCGCTTCCTCGCAGGCCTCCACTCCTTCTTTGCCCGACTCTTCGGGCGCTGCAGCTCTACTCCTCTGGACGAAGAATCGCGGGTTGAATCGTTCTCCAACACAGTCCAAGCGTCGCCCGACACAGTCCAAGCGTTGCCCAATGCAGTCGAAGCGTCGCCCGACACAGTCCCAGCGCTGCCCCACGCAGTCCGAGCGTTGCCCAACGCCGTTCAAGTTTTCCCCGACGCAGGTGCCGCGACCCCTGACCCAGGAGTCCTGTAGGAACGCGATTTTTGTCTTCATTTTCGCCAGGGCTTAGGGTATTAGGTCCCGACTGCGGGTGATGGTTCTCATGTATTCTCTTTTCCAACGACAAAACTCAGAGGGATGCGATTCTGGACCATTTCAAGTGTTGCCGTGTGTAGTGCCCGGTTGCCCTCCCCAAGTTCGTGTGCGCCATTGTCGGGTAAGGCGCAAATCAACGAGGGTTTTTTGGCTCTTTCCCGAATGACGGCCCTGCAGAACCGACTGAACGATGAACGCCTTTTTTGGGGTCAGAGTTTGCTTTGCGCTTGCGAGACACACAGGCCTGCGCAAATTGACGCAACCATTGCCCGGCCTCTTCCTCGCATTCCCGCTTCACTTTTGTCTCTGTGCTGCAGCTTGTAGTTGCAATTGGCAGGACTGTAACTGAGCACCAGCGCTGTCTGCCGCATTTTTTCCTCCTGTCTTTCAATCCACAAGCTGATGGCAATATTTCTGGTACACAGGATGGCCAATCACGGCAACCATGAGCACATGCCTCGCAAGGCTCACTGCCCCTGCCGAGAGTGTAGAACAGGACACCACACGTGCCTGCCCTCGCTGCTGTGTCGGGCATGCCACTGCAGCATGGCCAGCCCCAGCCCATCAATGCTCGGCGAGAAGGGGCCCGTCAGTGCACAGGAATCAGATGGATTTGGCAAGGCAAGCACGTACAGAGGCGACCAGCTTCGGAGGGAGGAGTAGGCAGGCCTCTGTTCTAGGAAGCATCTGTGCATGATCTGGGGCAGTGTTGGTGCCTTTTGTGTCCTGCAGATGAGAAGAGGGAAGCAGTGAATGACCAAGTCCAAAAGCTGTTGAAGGGCCGAAAATCAGGTTTGTGTGTGGGCTAAGGGCAACCAGAGCGTTTCACAAAGGCTGGCGGCAGATTTGGCGCTAGCGTCTGCCACTTTTGACTTGTACAGGACGTTAGTTCATGCTGAGCCACCCTTGATGAAGTTGGTTCCTACTGACTCGGAGATGCAAAGCGGGTGGTTATTGGCAGGTGGCCCATGGTGCGGGCAGAGTCCGCACACCCCGTTTGTGTGCCGGATGCTAGCGTCAAGTCTGGATGGTGGGGTTCCGTTCAAGAGGAGCATCATCCTGCGTGGCACCAGACATGCCGGGAGTGTCCGGCAGAGGAACCGAGTTGCCTGAGCAATCAGACCTGTACCACCTGCCATCCAGTAATACCCTCCCTCTCTCTTGACACCCTAAACCTGTCATGATCCACAAATGGCAATGGCCGGGATGGTCTTGCAGAGGGGTAATGCAAGCCAGAATGGCTGTGTGTCTAAGTGCGTGCTGTGTGCAGTGTGTGACAGGGCTGGAGTCGTCCCCACACTCAGTGGGCTTAGTTCAGGGCCTGGGGACTCCGCCTGCTGGTGCAGTTGTAGTTCCCGCAAAGCCCACTCCATGGTGCCACTGGGCCTCGCACATGAGGCGTTCCCGGGCCTTGGCACCACACCGCACCACACCTGCACCGTACCGCACCACATTGCACCACACCACACCACACCACACCACACCACACCACACCACACCACACCACACCGCACCGCACCGCACCGCACCACACCACACCACACCACACCACACCACACCACACCACACCACACCACACCACACCACACCACACCACACCACACCACACCACACCACACCACACCACACCACACCACACCACACCACACCACACCACACCACACCACACCACACCACACCACACCACACCACACCACACCACACCACACCACACCACACCACACCACACCGCATCGCACGCACCGCACCGCACGACACTGCACCATGCCATACTACAGGATACAACACGACGCGCCGTGACACAACATGACGCCACATGTACAGCACACACCACACGGCAAAATATGACCTGACCCGAAACAACGAAACATGGCATGGCACAATACCATATGACACTGATCCCACTCTGTCCTGAGTTGAACAACCTTCTTCACAGCAGGTGACTCTTTGCTTTCTTTACAGACTGCCCCGCATGCGTATATGGTGAGCCCTCCAGTGGCTACTTGTGCCTTGTGTTAGAGGTCAGACTCTGGCAGGACGAGGGGGAGACAATGGTGGCCGTCACCTTTGAGTCTCATCGCGACAATTCTTTGGGCAAAGTGTCCGAGCCTTTCAGTTCAGAGCTGTTCGTCGTTGACCCGGTCTCTACGAGCCGCACGTCGTTAGTGTTGGTTGAGAAGCTGTTGACCAAAAACGTGCCTACTCTTGTGGCGGGCTCTCTCTTCTATGCGCTCCCTGAGGGGGAGGTGCAGGACGACGCGGAGCTGTGGTTCAAGTACGGAGGCTCTGGCTACACGTCCGTGCGGGTCACGTCAGGCGTCGGATCACTCGAGATAGTAGGTGTGGTCCACACGGGGTCCGTTTGGGAGCCCGTTCTCGTGCCGTTCTCTGACGCTGGACCCTGATGCGGCTGCCCTCCCCCTCCTCACCCCCGCACCCTGGGCACCGTTGGGTTGCCTCCGACGGTCGATTTATCGGCAACGCTCAATCGCACTTGGCACTGGGATAGCGCATGGGATATGGGATGGTGGGCAGGGCGTTTCTTCGTGGACGGCTTTGGCTTGGGGGTTTCTTCCGTCAAGGAAAGCCGCCGCTGGCGATTCAACAGCAACTGCGGGCGGTCACTACCCAACTACCGACCGTTGGTGCCCAACCGCTGATGGGCGGCCGCCAACGCCAACGGTTGAGGACCAAGCGACGATTGGTGGCAGTCGTCTCAGGGCACCCGATGCCAAAAATGGCACTTTACAAACGGCGTAAGCGTCTCGCGGTACTCTTTGGATCCATTTGCAGGCAGTGGTCCCAATGGTGGATTGCAAAACAATGGGCAAGATCTGCCCCGCCCCCCATTGACAGGATTGTCCTGAGGGTGAGAAACACCGCTCCTCTCGCTCCCATGCAAAGCCCCCCCCCCCCCCAAGCCCTCTGCGACCGGTTGGTGTCCGTAGAGCGGCCGCACTCGCAACCGGGCGAGGCTTTGGGCTGGAGAACTCATCGAAGGTCACCCGGGCCGCACCCGTCAGGGCGGCGAACTCGTGCCCAGCCACCGGCGGGGCATCGGCCGCGATGGGGATTGGATATTGGTAGCCCCTCCCCCGCCCCTTTCGAGAGCAACGTCCGTGTCAGAGCAACAGCAGGTGCTGTTTCCGCAACTTTTGGCCCAGCCACGTCCTGTCTCTGAGCTGACCCCTGTACGCACAGCGTGCAGGACCTAAACAGGCTGACCTGTTTCCGCAGCTTTTGAAACCGTGTCCTATTTTGCCTTTTATGAATACCCCCCGTGATAGGCTGTGGAAGGAGAATATCAAGAATGGCTAAGAATCACATCAAAACAAACATCATTGGGTGGCAATGTGTGGTAGAATGTTTTTAAAACCCCATGTTACATCTGGGACCCCCAAAACAGTGGTCCCAAAAATTCCTATAAGCAGCGGTTCAACCCCATGCTTAGACAAGGCCGTGCTTGCGCAAGGGGGAGGGGGGGTACAATGATAGACACCTCGTCAGAGGAACCGTAGGTGTTGTTTCCGTCAAAATTCGCGACTTTAGTGCTGCTCTCGCAAGGGGCTGGGGGGGCGGTCAGGACCCTTGCGCCGGGCCACCTCCATGCGGGGCTTTCGGTCACATGCGACCGCGCAGACTTGGGGGATCCTGGTCGCCTCTTCGGGTCGCTGAGGCCCATGTGGTGGTGCCGCTGGTGCCTTTGCGGTGCGCTGTTGAGGCAGCCGTACCATTGGGGCCACGCATACGGGCAGGCCGTGTCGCTTCGCTGCTGCCGCGGGCCCGGTCAGGTCGCTGTTTCGTGCCCGCCAAGGCGGGTGCGTTGCGCGTAGGGGCAGCGGGCTGCGATTGTGAGCCGCCATGCGACAAACGACCCACCCTGACCTCCTCGACACTCCCCACACCCCCACTGACCCCCGCCAATGGCCTCGATCGACAAATGGGTCATGCAAAAGACATGACACTGGGACCGCCTGTGCGACGCAGTGCCAAACGGGCCTTCAGGGAGCCTGCCCGCCAATGCAGCTGAGTCCGACACTACGCGGACTGCGGGGTGAGGGGCGTCCCAGACAGGCCTTTGCTTAGTGGCTGGTTGATACTATACCGGGGGGGGGAACGGGTGGGTGGGTCAGAGGCCAAAAAAAAGTTTGTGTGCCTAAAATCGACCTCCAAGTTCGGGCCCCTTTGATAAATTTCATTTTTTTCCTGAGGAAAAATTTTCTGATGTGGGTGAGTGGGTGGGTGGGTCAGCCAAAATCCCGGGGGGCCAATTTGAACCCCCCCCCCCCCCAGTATCACTAAGCAAAGGCCTAGTCCCAGAGCTGCCAATGGATTTCGTGCTGTTGGTTGCGGAGGTTCCGAAGCACTGGTCTCTGGCGCTTGACCAGGTTTCGGAGGAGCTGAGCTGCGCCTCATGTGGAGTTGAAGTACAGGGCTCACCACGGACACGACTGATTGTGGTCATTTCTGAGACAGGACATGGAGCCGGAACTGCTATTCTAATGCCTGCACAAATAACGGGCAACAAAAGGGTGGTCGGTGCATGCCTTCCTCACCCTTCTAATTCGGACTGGGCACCCATGGTGTGCAGGGTTGTCCTAAAGAACCCAGATTATTTATTGTTTTGTGAAGGCCTACCCTTAATGACAGCCCCCAGGGACCACCAACCGCCAACCGCCAACTGCTGCCAACCGTCACCAACCGCCAACCGCCAGCCTCCAACCCCCACCAACCGCCAACCACCAAGCGCCGCCAACGGCCAACCGCCAACCTTTGAAGTAGAGAAGGTCCCAGGACCATGAAGCAGAGAGCGTCCCCGTGAACGTTAGTTTCTACTGGCATCACGCAGGTTTTTTTCCCTTCTAAGGACAGCCATGGGGGTGTGTATCTTGCCTTCATGCGCATCCTCTGTCCGCTCCCTCTCCCTGCTCAGCCCTACTCTGACTGCATCCCCCTCCGCCCTTTCGCAGACACGCTGTTGGCTGCAGTGGCAACTGGCTCGAACCGGGCATGATCCTGCAGGTGTGGGCCTGGGTCGCATGTATTGGTCCAGCGAATGTGCAGGGTTTGGCTGAGGCTTGGAGAGACACAAAGGCCTGGTCCCATGCATGGGATGTGTTGGAAGGAGAGGGGCCCAGAGCACTGTGTCGGGACCGGTTGGGAAGGCACACGCACGCGCATGCGCATGCGCACGTGCCCGCCGTAGAGGAAGTGGTGTACGATGGCGAACGCATTTGTTTGGTTTCAAATGTGCCTGGGGTCGCACGCCCACACGCACGCACACGCCTCCCTCCCTCCCTCCCTCACTCACTCACACAGTTCCACTGCCCCTGCCCCTGCCCTCCCTATTCCTCCTCCTCTTCATCGCTCTGCGCAGTGTTCATAGCGCCTGCCCGGGCGTACCAGACCCATCGGAAGGCAGTCTGCCTCCTCTGAGGCCTCTCCGGCGACAGCCATGCGACGATGCTACAACCAACACAACGCCGCGATGCCCCAACTGTGCCACCGTTCCGTCGCCTCCGGTACATGCCGGCGGCGGAGGGGAGGGGAGGGAAGAGGGCAAGGGGTCGCGGGATCGGCGTCTGCCTGCAGAAGGCAGAAGAAGGCCCATGGCAAATGCGAAGCCCCTGAGCAATGAGAGAAATGCCCCACGGGGTCTGTGGTGTGGTGTCGCGTGTGGCGTGCAGGAGCATCCGTGTGCGGACCGGGCACAACATGTGGGGATTCCCTAATATCAGGTCATATCTATTATGTAAATATACTTGCAGTATAAATATTGGACAGACGCCGCAGACGGCCTCGTAACGTACACGCCGGGGTGTTGGACCTGCGTGCTATCTCTGGGGCATGCCCCCTGCGGTCCGCGTCCCAGAGCCCGGGCATGTCCCCGACACTCCAAGTTCCAGGCCCAAGTCACGTGCCCTGTGCTCCGCCTGCCACCCCTGCCCGCGCCCCCCGGCCGCCCTTGCGCCCACCCCCTCCCAATTTGTCCGGACCTGAGCTGGACCAACATGCAGGTCACACAAAAGCCGCCGGCCACCAGCTGTGCTCCACGGCATTCCATCAGCCTCTAGTGAGTACCCCTCCCCTTGTTGAAGCAGTGTGTTGTGTGCGGCAAAGAGAAGTCGGCGGGTGACGACCGCCGTCTGTCTTATGGCCCACCAGCGAAGTGCGTATGGGTAGTGTCAGGGGTTGGATGTCGGCGCCGCCGGTCGTTTCGTGCGGAAAGATATTTGCTGCGTGGTCCGCAGTGGCGGGATGGAGGTGCGGAATGTGCAACCATTTGTACTCTTCCTGGCGCTAGCATCGCCCTGCCTGAACACGGCCACGCTGTCTGACTGTTGTGCCTCTGACCCGTTGTTGTGGTCAAGTATCCAAATGTGCCTCATGTGGTGACGCGTGCAAGTCAGGCGTGCATCATGTGGTCACACGTGCAAAGATGATATGTTTGTGAGCCGGTGGTTGTGGGGCAGGAGGGGCCTGTGAGGAGTTCTTTCTGCTCATCGGAAACTACGCAACCCACTTCTGCTTCTCAATGCGATGGGCCAATGTTCAAATCCCAAAAAGAGCCGCGTGCCTTTGTCGAAGCGCGGGATCCCCATTTGGCCCTCTGTTCCATTGGCCCTGCATCGAGAAAGTTAGGGCGCACGGAGGAGGGGAGCAATGCGGACATCAAAGCGCGGCAGCCATTGGTTTCCAGGTTTCCGGTGTTGGGCAATGTGACGTGGCGCACGCGCAGCGCGGCTATGTGGTGCCATCTGCATCAAAAGGTGTTGTGTTGTCGTTTGGATTTGTCCTCTCGCGCTGGGCACCTCTGCGGATGTCCTTCTTTGGGACCACGAACAGCCACAAGAGGCAAGGGTGTCAATTTTCTTGCACTCTTGATTTTGCTATGTGTGTGGGAAGGAGGGGTTTGATACTCCTTTTGTGGCCAAAGTGTCTGGTCTCCTCAGAGGCCGTTTTGGGAGGGGGTAAAAATCAGGGTGCTCCGGGTGTACTCACCGGAAAGGTAGCACGCGCCGCAAGCACCCCCCCTCCCCCCCTGGACGATGTCAACACCATTTGAAGCTGCTTGAGCCCATTCGGGCTACAAATGTAACCCCCCGCCCTTGTCCTAACATGGGCTTGTCCAAACAGGGTGACCCTGTGTTTCTGCATTTTTGGGCTTTTGCTTTGAAACCATCATTTTTACGATTCCAATGTGGTTTGTAGCTTTGTGCAGGCTGCAAGAAGCGTCAACATGGGTTTCAATGTGTTGGTGTGGCTGTGATTTCATGTGCTCTTGTGTTCTGGTGTGTATGCCGGCCTGTTGGACCCCGTTTTGCAGTCATGAAGGGGTGGGGTTCGCTTGTGTTTTCAACATGTGCTCCGTGGCACATGCCGCGCGGCAACACGCGCTCGTCCAAACATGGCTACCCATGTTTCCGCATTTTTGCCCCCTGAATCAGAGCCTGGCCCGTGTTGGGACAAGGGGTGAGGGGTAGTTGCATGTTTCTCGCCTCTGAAAACACGTTATGAGCCAGGTTACTCCTCTTCTCTATGGGGACCCTTTGGGGGTGCATGAGGTTGTTTCCTGGTGAAATGGACGCGCTGTGCGCGCGCTGCGGGTACCCCTTCCCCCCTTTCAGCAATGGCATTCTTCAAGCACCACCGGGTGATTGGGTCCATCACCTTTGCTGCGATTGTGGGGCGTTCCGGACGCGTGTACGCCGACGCCCTTGCCAAGGAACACCGGGTGTCGTGTCGGCGGCCCGGGGCCTTTGCTGTTGTTTGTGCGAGGACAGTCAGGCACGACCGCCTGGACAGCTGCAGTTTCGATGATCCCCCAACTCCCACCGGCTTCTTGGCGTGCACGTCTGCGGCTGCAATGCTCTGATCCCCTCTCCATCTGCATGTGTGATGCATCGTTTGTACCGGAGTCGCTGATGCTGGAGTTATTGCAGATGGTGAGGGCCACAGGAAACATCCACATCACGCAGTGGCGCACTGCTCCTCCTAATCACTGTCCAAATTGGTGAATGCCGGTAGTAAGGCTGGCCAGACGGACAAGCTCCCATGCAACAGAGCTTTTCCGGTAACTGCTTTTGCCCACTCCGACACATCACACGTCTCAAGGTGCCAAGGTACTGTGCGCTGCACGGCAAGGGTAATTCCTTTAGTGTACAGTGTCTAGGAAATATACACTGGAACAAAAAAGTCGTGCACATTGAACTGTTGGCACCATCGCTCTGCACAAAGGAGAGACTACGGCCCCGGCTCAGTGTGCAAAGCATGGTAGGGAATCCACCTGTCTATTGTGGTGAAGGAGGAGGGATGTCATCCCCCCGGTTAGAAGTAGTAGAGCCCCAATGCTACTCCTCCTCCCATACCCCTGAATTAGGTAACATGTGTGACCGTACATGAGCCCTGAGCTGTGCTAAGGTGTGTAAGTGTGTATGGGTGTGTCTTCCAGCACTTGGTGGTTGTGTTGCACGGACATCGAACACAAGAAAAAGCGTATCCTAGGGTGCCCACTCCCATGACAAAGGCGTTTCGTTTCATTTCGTTTTGTTTCGCTCTTTGATGGCTGGTCATAGGGTGCCCAGCCCTATGACACAGGCATTTTGATTCATTTTGCATGTTTGCCCCCCCCCCCCCCTCTATCCCCCCGTGGGGGGGAACTGTCACCAGCTGGTTCCTGAAAAAAAAAATGTCATGTCAGTGTCATATTGCACAGAATTGCGCAACTGTGAGACCTCGTTGTGAGACCTTATGTGCACCTCCTTTGTCACCCATTGCACTCCCTAGACCTCTGAAAATGGTCCCTCAAGGCGCTGTTGTGTGCTATGTCCGATCTCGTGGGGCGAGTTGCCTGCCAATGAAATAGCATCATGATGCAGTGTCCTCAAGTGTCCTCAGTGTCCTCAGGGTTCAAAACGCGTGGTTGAAAGAAGGCATGCAGAGTGGACTGCAACAGCCGTGCACCCTTGGGGGGCACCACCTTGGCCAGTTGTTTAGGTGCCTCCGGTGAGGTAGCACGCACGGCTGTCAAATGTTTGACGGAACCCCAGTCATGCACAACTTCAGTGGCACAACGTTTGTACACGATGGTTGTGTATTGATCACCATGGGGAGAAGGGCCTTGCACAACAGCTAGCGCAGGCTCGTTTGTGGAATTGACCCCCTTCCCCCACGGTGGCAACACACATGCTGTTGTGGACTGCCAAAGAAGCCCTAGAAGTGGCGACCCAAAGCCCTTCGATTAGCGCGCCCCTTGCGCAAGGTTGGTCAAGAGTGGTGTCCATCCCCCCCCCCCCTCTTGGGGGGGCGTCTTTTGGCGACGGTTCCCCCCGGGATGGGGGGGAACCGCCGTCCCTCGGGGGGGGGGGGGCTAGACAATGGGGGGGGGGGGGTAAGACTAAGCGTCATCAGGTGGGTAGTTGGGGTTCCGACGACAAAGGGTCCGCAGATCATGAGGTCAAGCTCCGGCCCCAAATCGGAATCGGAGTTGGAGTTGGAGTTGGAGCTAGATTGGGAATCCAAGCCGGAGTGAGAGTCGGAGTTGAGTTGGAGTTGAGTTGGAGTCAGAGTTGGATGTGCATGGATGAGTCACTATCAATAGTACCTGGTTTCGCCCCAAGCATTGCTTGGGGAAATGGCCCCATGGACCGCAGGGCTGGTACTTGATGTTGCGCTTGTTGATGAACGGTTGGATGTGAACCATAGCATGGGCCATCCAACCGCGGGATACACTCCTCCAAGTTCATCCCCAACGTCCCCGGCCCACAGCACACATCGTGGTGTACAATTGGGCAAACGGATGCTCTCCATGGCCCCGAATGAAGGAGTGCCCATTGTTGTATTTGGGTTGTGCTTGAGGATGTAGAGGAACCGGAAAAGGGATTTCCGGTCCTCAAAGGGGGTTCTCTTGTGGCCATACTTGTAGTAGAGCTCCTCGGCCTTGTTGGCGTCCATGCCAATGCAGGCTATTTGCTTGCGCTACAACTTAGCACCGCAAAGCGCCTTCCATTCCTCAACGCCCTTCTTCTACTCCTCTTCCCCTTGCAATTGCTTCAACGGATGCATTGTATGGTCCTGAATGGTTTCCACAGCATCTTCAACGGCAGAAATAAGGTCCTCAGAAATGCCCATTGTCAAAAGTGGCTACATAACCCGTGCCGTATCGAGGGTCCCCAATGCGGGGATGAAATTAGAAGTGGAGACATAACCCTTACCATCTTGGGGGGCCACATGTGGGCAAATTGGGTGCATGGCCCTTGCCATCTTGGGGGTCCCCAAAGTGGGGACAAACTCAGAAGTGGCTACATATCCCTTGCCGTCTTGGGGACCCACATGTGGGCAAAGTGGCGATATAACCCTTGCCGTCTTGGGGGTCACCAAAAGCGAGCACGAAAGTGGCTACATAACCCGTGCTGTGCCGTCTTGGGGCCCATAGGTGGGCAAAGTGGCTTATATAACCCCTACCGTCTTGGTGGTCACCAGCGGGGAGGACTCAAAGTGGGTGCATGGCCTGTTACACATTGGCGACGGGCAACAAATGCACCATTTGTGGAGAGAAGATGCCCCAAAGGGGAAATGTAGTAATTAAATAAATAAACAAGGAAAAAATGGTATTGGGGTGTGTCACGTCAAAAGCTCTTGTAGTATGTACCACTATATTTCCTCTATTCCAGGATAATTCCCCAAATTGTGCACCGCAAGATTAGCCCACTTATATTCAGTTATATTCTGCAGTGACCAACCAGCCTTCGGGGAACACCCCTCTGCAAGGGGGAGCACAGTGGTGCGGCCGAAGAACCACAGAAAATTATTTTGGCTGCAAGGATCTGCGGGGGCTTTATTGTTGCACACTTGGTGAAGGAGTTGTCCACTAGGAGGTGGCAGCTTCCCAGTGACCAACCTCGGGAGGTGGGTGGATGGATATGTGGGTCAGCCTCCCCCACAAATTTTCTGCACCTAAATTGGCCTCAAGTGTCCGGCTCCTTTTATAAATTTAACTTCTTCCATGAGGAAAATTCTGCATATTGTCGGGTGGGTCCGCCGGGGTTAGCCAGGGCCCTCAATCCAAGGAGACGGGAACACCAAACAGGAAATCATGGGAGAACATTTTTTTCGTGGCACATGTGGGACCCAGGATACCCTTAAGCAGCCCATTTGTTTCTGGCACAACTGATTTGCATGCATTGGTGTTTAATTACTATGCATCAGTCGAGTGTCACCAGGGCCCTAGGAATACAAATAGCCAGAGGCTATGGGAAACATTGGTGACATCACAAAAAAACAAATGAACCCTTCAACCCTTGGTGGCTGAACCGCAACCCTTTCACGAGTAAATGAGGAGGGTGGGGGGGTCTGCGGAAAGTTACATCATGCTGGGGTATGCACCCCCCCACCCCACCCCACCAGACAGCATGGTGTCCACCCCTGTTAGTAGCAAAGTATTGTGAGCTTTGTTGAAATAAAGGCTGTTTCATGGCCCAGCTGCTAGTTGTTTTGTAACACTGTTGGTTGACTGCCAACTGCCATTGATCACAGCCGCTATTTTTGGTGGTGAAGCATAAGGCAGCATGTACCCGTGCTTCAAGCATTGCACCATCCGCAAAAGGACAAGTTGATTGCTTGTCTACCATGTGATACCATCCATTGCATCATCAATTGTGCTTTAAACAACAATGTCTCGAATGCAAGTGGCCAGCATGTATGTAATGTGGGTTTTGCATGCCACACGGACACACGCAACACACGTATTGGTTCTTGACTTCTTCGTAGAGATCTACAGAGACAATGTTCAGCAAGATTGCCCCTCGTGTCGCTGCCCCTGTGGCTTTCCGCGCGTTCTCCACCTCCCGGACGAACAATTACAAGGTGGCAGTCTTGGGTGCTGCTGGTGGAATTGGCCAACCTCTGTCCCTTCTGCTTAAGGACTGCGATTTGGTCACCCATCTCTCTCTGTATGACGTCGCCCCTGTGACGCCTGGTGTCGCTGCGGATATCAGCCACTGCCCATCACCAGCCAAGTGCACAGGCCACGGCAAAGATGACATCGATGCTGCCTTGGCGGGGTGCGATGTGGTTGTCATTCCAGCCGGCGTGCCACGGAAGCCTGGTATGACCCGTGACGACTTATTCAACACCAACGCCAGCATTGTGCAAACATTGGCTGCTGCATGTGCCAAGAATTGCCCTAAGGCAATGCTTGCCATCATTGCAAACCCTGTGAACTCCACAGTCCCTATCTGTGCCGAGACCTTCAAGAAGGCGGGCGTGTATGACCCCAAGAGGCTGATGGGTGTAACCACGCTGGACGTCGTCCGAGCCAACACGTTCGTTGCTGAAGACCAAGGATGGAACCCTCGTGATGTGAACGTGACCGTCATCGGTGGGCATGCAGGCACGACCATCTTGCCGCTGCTGTCTCAAATCACCAATGCCAAGTTCGAGGAGGAGAAGTTGAAGGCCATTTCACACCGCATCCAGTTCGGTGGGGATGAGGTTGTGCAGGCCAAGGCAGGTGCTGGATCTGCCACCCTGTCGATGGCCTATGCCGGCGCCCGCTTCACCGAGTCACTGCTGAAGGGCATGTCCGGGCAGAAGGGGATTGTGGAGTGCTGCTACACCGAGAACAGCATCACTGATGCTGCGTTCTTCGCTACACCCACTACGTTGGGACCCAACGGTGCCGAGGAGGTGCACGGGTACGGGACTTTGTCCGCCTTCGAGCAGGCCAACTTTGACGCCATGATGCCTGACCTGAAGAAGCAGATCCAGAAGGGTCTCGACTTCGCCAACAAATAGATAACAAACCGATAACCTGAATTCTGCCGGGAGTTGAGACTTCCCCGGCAGGTTCATGGTGCGAATCTGCTCATACCACCTCTGGCCAAGGCTTCCTCTTCTCAACACAGAGACAGATCCTACAAGTCCACACGCTTTCGTGAGAAATTGGCATGGCACAAATGCCTGAACATCTGTGGTGAACTTGGTTGGCTTGGATCTGTAGCAGTCTGGTGAGCAATCGGAAATCTCTAAATTTGGCCAATATGAGATTAGTTGGGCCATCTGGCCCTATGCTCCTGTTAGCTCTTGGAGTGTGCATGCGTTATCTAATGCTGTCCACCTTGCTTCCTTCCACTGCCCTTTGAGACAAAGGTTTGTGGAAAAATGCGAGCCACACATTCATACATTGGTTTGCACATCACGTGACCTAGTGTCCCTGTGATGTCGATCATCTCTGGTTTTTAAACACGCTGATGCACATCTTCAGCGGATTCGCAGCTGTATGGCTCTATGCCGTCTCCTGGATGTTGTGCAAGCTGCACTGCAGCGATGGAGCAGCTGAATTATTCTCCTGGGGTGCCAAGGTGTTTCAGCAATGCTGCGCGCGCTGTGCCCACGCCCTGTGCACTTTTCCCACTCAGCCAGATTGCAGTGTGAAAGGTACCGAAACACTATTGTGAAGCTTTACAGCACCAGCGCTTTAAAGTTCCATAAGAAAAGTAGCACATTGCATCATATGCAATTGCCGCATACATTTCTTCTGCATGTCACAGAAATCTGAGATTTTAGAGGGTCATGTTTTGGGTGGTACCTCTAGCCTTGGTTTACTAGGCAATATGCCAGGTGTGCCAAATTTAGGTGCCGGTTTGGAAGTTGCTTTGGTTGTTATGGTTTACATGATGTTGTTGTAGGCTTTTCCAAAACCCTTTGGCCAGGGGTTTGATGCCTCTATGACCCTTTGGTTTTGGCTTGAGCTTTGGACAATGTTGCAAAAAGTTGTCATCAATACACCTCAGCAGGTCAGTGCACTTGTAGTTCTCTTGTACTTCTACCGGGGGGGGAAGGGGGGTGTTCGAGCCGCAGACCAATGGTGGGACGCGGCCCCTCTGGTGATTTGTTGCATCATGGCAAGATAGTGGAAGTGCCGTCGTTCGTGCATGGGAAGTTTCTCATAGGGATAATTTTACCATTGGATGGCCCGAGGCGCAGGTGGTCGATGCCTGGAGATGGTCATTTCGGGCCACAGCCCTCTTTTTTTAATCGCATTAAATCCAATCGCGTGCTCTTGTCCTGTGGCCTAAAGCATGTTTTGACCCAGGAAAGCCGCTTGAAATCGGACTGAAAATTTCTCGCACAATCTGTCCCCCGTGATACATACCTCAGAACAGTCAGTGCGTTGCGGGTATCATTTTTGACTCGTGTCTGTTGGGAACCCCCCCCCCCCGCCTCCCCACCGCCCCGGATTCCGCTCACGGGCCCTGCCGGTGGGTCGCCAAGGCCCTCGGCCACGACGATGCTGGGGTCATTCACCGGGCGGCGGCCATCTGGTCGTCGTTCGTAAGGCCGAGCTGTGACCGGATTATTCCTGAGGGCGCCTCCGCACGCATCTGGATCATTCGTAGGCACCGGATTTGGTTGTCACATGGACAGGAGGGGCACCCTTGGCAAGACAAGCATCTCATAGACTAGGCGTGGATGGATCCATGGGGCTTCCCATGGTGGGTCCCGGAGATTGTTTGTGTGCCATCGAGCATGTGGTTGAGTTGAGATTTCAAACTTCAAAGAATCGACCAAAGGCTGGAACAGTACATTAGGGGGGGGGGGGGGGGATTGTGGGCGGTAAACTTCGCGGCGGAATTTCGTGTTTCAATTTGGCCGCGAAATTTGCCACATAAAATCCAGGGGCTTCAGCAAAATTTGCCACGCACTTCCCACACTTTTTCTGATGTAGCAGTGGGCAGGCAGTGTTGCGCTGTTGCCGGCAGTCAAGTCTGCCCATCGCATCGTTTCTGCTTGCTTGTGAATGAGAGGCTGGTCATCATCAACAGTATTTGTGGGATAATGAAGCCGCGCTCATTTCAGCAGTTTTTTTTGTGGTAGCCTCCGCTAAATTTCCCACAGCGAAATGACCATCACAAAATTGAACAGGCACAACCCCCCCCCTCTGTGGTCTGTGATGTAAGTGAGTGCTTCAAGATTTTTGGGTCAGTCAGTGTTCACCGCGACACACCCCACATGCAAAATACTCATTGGGCGGCATTGCTGCACAGGCACATCCCAGGCAAACCTTTGTCAGCTCCAGTTCCTTGTGCCTGCGCCAGGGATTTGTGCTGCCGAGCCGTAAAATCCTACGCCCACATTTGCAAGGGGGACGTTTGCTGTCGATTCTGGGGTGTAGTTGGTGGAGCTCTGGTGGGGCTCTTTTCATTCACGGGGAAAATGGGCTTGCTTTTCGGTGAAACCGTCGACGTAGTCCCCTCCCCTCATAGCCTCCCTTGGCTACCCATTGCTCCCATGGCTCCCCACAGCTCTGCATGGCCCCTCATCACTGCCCAGAGCTCTCTGTTGCTCTCTAGCAAGGTGTAGGTAGCCAAGGGCCAACGTCCGCTCAATAAATGAACCGACGGAGGAGGATCGATGTGTCCCTGGGATTTGGCAAATCGTGTTGTAGTGGCCCATTGCCACAGCAAAGTCACCAGCGACCAAAGGGGCTGTGGGATGCGCTGTCGACAAAGTACCGTCGTATGTGTCGGGGGAAGGCCAGACCGGGCCTCAACATCCAAGTTGTGGGAATCTTGTGTCCCAAAGACGCTCAACAGGGGATCAGAGGAGAAGTGAATGGGGTTCACTGGCTCGTGGTCAGAATTTTGCTTAACAAGACTCTAACAACTCAGGGTCTCCTGGGGGGGGGTCCCCCCCACAGCCACCCCCCTCTCGCCCCCCCGCCCCCCCCCACAAGGAAAACTCTGCTCGTGGTTCTTTTCCTGCCTGTGAGTAGGGGTTTGGCAGGTTGTGGTTTCTAACCGAGGCACTTACCCTCTCAGCTGTGGGATTGTTTCTTGGGTAATACGTGTGTAACACATGTTCTTCTGGTCGCCATGCCTCCAGTATGACAGCTCTGCCAGCTGCATGCATCCAGGTGCTGAATGCATTTGCATGGAGTCTCGCCCCAGCAGTCTCTTTTTTTGGGGTGGTGATTGTGACGGGTGACCTGCCCCCTTCTGGAGAGGTTGCAATCTTGTGTAGGTCAGAAGCATCGAGATTATCTCACAATCTATGCGAGGGACCAATGAAAACCACTGAGGGACCAATGAAAACCACTGAGGGACCAATGAAAACCACTGAGGGACCAATGAAAACCACTGAGGGACCAATGAAAATCACTGAGGGACCAATGAAAACCACCGAGGGACCAATGAAAACCACTGAGGGACCAATGAAACGCACTGAGGGACCAATGAAAACCACTGAGGGACCAATGAAAACCACTGAGGGACCAATGAAAACCACTGAGGGACCAATGAAAATCACTGAGGGACCAATGAAAACCACTGAGGGACCAATGAAAACCACTGAGGGACCAATGAAAACCACTGAGGGACCAATGAAACGCACTGAGGGACCAATGAAAACCACTGAGGGACCAATGAAACGCACTGAGGGACCAATGAAAACCACTGAGGGACCAATGAAAACCACTGAGGGACCAATGAAAAGCACTGTGGAAGGTTGAAGGGGGAAACGCATGGGGGAAACTCCTTTTGCCCGGTTCCAATGCAGAACGGGCGGCAGGTGCATGTACACGCGCAATGTTGTGGCAGTGGCATATTCCCCAAGGCCCCGAGTACATCACGTTGGGTAACGAACGGCGTATCCAACGAACACTCCTGTTCGGACCGTATGTTTTGAGGACTCGAGCCTTGTCTGGCCTATGGGAGGGACTGCCCGGTGTGTTGCCAGCAACCGCCTGTGCGCAACAGTATCCTCACAAGCCCAGGGAAACATACCCAAATGACGGTTCCCTCGCCCTGCCCCGGAGGGTACACAAAAGACGCATGACACGAGGCAAAACATGTAAATACAAGGGCATATGAACCACAAAAAGACCCAGAGACTGCCTGTTGGGCCCAGCGTGGGAGCCAGCAACACACACCGCATGCCGAACCCTAAGTTGTAAGTTGTGAGCATCGCGTGCCGCGTGTTGACAAACCTGCCGACGGCAGCCCATGACGTCGGGTTCTCTCACAAAGTGTGTGCGGGGGGGGGGGGGGGCACCGCGCGGGCATCGCGCGGCCATCCGAGGCTATGCCCCCACTCGTGTTGGTGGTGGACCGTCTGACGTCGCAGTCATCGGTGTCCGGTGGGTGCGGGTGCACTGACCTCCACCGCCCGTGCCTTGCTGCAGGTGCATGTATGCACAAATGTGTGCCCTTATGGGCCTTGTGCCACATCCTGTGGCTCCTGCTGGGCAGCCAAGGGCTCTTGAAGGTCTGCGCAGATGACACTGCCCCCTCTGATTCGGTATGCCCTGCTCTGTTGTGGGCCGCGACCGCCGGACGGACTTCGACCGTCCGTTGCCCCGGTGGTTGTGCCAGCACCACTGCAAAGGGAGGCACGCCGGCGGTAGCGATACCCCCATCCCCCTGCGCCCTCTGCTGCGCCCAACAACGCTTTGTCTCAACAAGACTTTCGGTTGGTTCCGCAGCTTCTGGAAAGGTGGCTTTGGGAGTTCCGCTTCCTGATTGTCTGGGACCGGGGGCAGTTGCCGTAGGTTGGCTATGGCTTGCTGGGGGTATGGCACCCTGCCTGAGATGGTCCTTTCAAGGGTGCAATGTGCCGGGCGTGCGTCATGCCGCTGTTGCACTCAGCCTTCAGTCGTTTTTGTGCTCCAGCAGCACACTGGGATGCCTACGGGCGTGGCAGTTCCCGCTGCATTTCCTGGTATC
This sequence comes from Eutreptiella sp. 'Long Island Sound 2002', assembly GCA_964036045.1. Lineage (NCBI taxonomy): Eukaryota > Euglenozoa > Euglenophyceae > Eutreptiales > Eutreptiaceae > Eutreptiella > Eutreptiella sp. 'Long Island Sound 2002'. Next base: position 142,367,740 of record OZ038383.1, on the reverse strand, counting down.
AGATCCGGCTTATCCTCGCTGCCTGTTGTGTCCGCTACCGCATCGCCTTGTCGGACAATCGTAGCGTTGGGCAGCCCTGATCCTTGATTGCAAGAGATCCCTGGAGTGCTTTCTGGTGAGCGGGCTTCGCCAGCTTGCCAAGGCCTGGACCCCCTAAAAGCAAATTTGGTGGGCGTGCGTCAGAAGGCTGTGCGCAAACAATGGCAGTGTCGAAAAACTGCCGGTTGCTGTTTCCGCAAATCGGGCTTGGGGCTGGTAGAGGTAGTAGTAGAGGCAGAGGGGGCGTACCGTGCGCTGTGCGCGCGCTGTGCGAAAAGTTGGCTGTTCTCCACCACCGGGAGTTCGGTAAGTTCAGAAGGTTGAAAGGACGTCATTGAATGGCTGCTGCAGTGGACGGGGCTATAGGGGGCAGAATTTAGGTCCCTGGGACCCATGGCAAGCATTAGATGTTTGAATTTTTGAGTTTTGAATTGATTGTGCATGATTCCGCAGGTGGTTTTCAGGGTTGTTACCTGGATAATCACCGTAATAATTGGCGCTGTGCGCGCGCTGTGCGAAAACGCCCCCAGAATAGCCGGGCGGCCTCCAGGCACCAGCGAGAGTCTCTGATGGGGCATGGTAAGCGCAAGAGTGCCTTGGGTGACCCCGCGAGCCGGAAGGCACGGTTCTGGTCAGGCGCCATGTGACAGCGGAGCCTCGTGTTCTCGTTGGCTTGGGGCTGGCACTGGGGTTCGGACTGGGGCTGGGGCTGTGTGCCGGGGGCTGGCCCAGCCCCAGCTCGCCCGAGCGATCAAGGAGCAAATAACTGCCAAACATTGCTGCATAGGCATACCCTCGCCCCCCGGTCAGCCCCCCCCCCCCCCCTTGTACATCGCCACCCCCCAATGGGTAGTTTCCAAAAATACGCATCAGTGTCATATTGCACAGGACCGCAACTGTGATCCGTACCGTCAGAGGATGTTTTACACTGTCCCTGCTCAGCAGCAGGTGCCGGCATACACCTGATGAATGGATGCGGTGCATTGTGAATGTTGCTTATTTGCATCATATGCCAGACAGCATCAGCATCTATGCACGTCAGCGTATCTATGCACGTCAGCGTATATCCCAGAGCCTTGGGCGACGTACGGCAAGTGACGGACCGGCCATGAACTCCGCATAGTATGCGCCGATAAGTATTTGGTCTGCAGTGGTGTCCATCACTACAGTCACTTGGCAACAATCCCCCCCGGGGTGGGGGTGTGTGGACAGCAAAAACAGTGAAACAAACCCCACGACAACCAGCACAACCCCAATACACCAACCACTGGGCGCGGCTGACGTGCAAACGGCACATCCTGCCACATTCAGCACCGCCCCAGCACACCAACCACTGGGCTCCACGACCGCGGAGACGACACCAGCAGGAGCACCGGCCGCAGCGACCAACAGAAAGCAGCGACCCGACGCAACATGCGAAGGGAAGAACGGGTGACTGTCCAGGGCCCCGTAAAGAAACAACAACCCGACGTAATGTCACACGGGGGGGGGGGGGGGGGCGAGGGGACGTGCATGTGTGGAGCGCTGGAACGACCTTCGTGCGGCCCAGCCCAACCGGAAACTGATTGCGTGTGCCAGTCAGCCCTTCCCTGCTCCATACTGCAACGCTTCCCAGGGGGACTACCGGCTGTGGGGCCACGGGGACCATGCCGTATCGAAGGCCAACTGTACCCCCTCTGACGAGTTGGAAGGGGAGTGGGTCCACTCCGAGGCAGACTACGTCCAGCGGTTTGCCGATGCCCATGCGCAGTATGCCCCCGGCGCACATTGCCCGCCTGCTGTGCGTTGCTGGGTCCTCTGTGCCGTTCGGATCTGCGTGTGGAAGTGGTGCGCACCGGGGGCTGCTGAGAGCGTTGGGCACAGAGCCTACAGAGCTCTGCGCGCTGCCCTGCTGCTGGTGGGCTGGGCTGGGGTTTTGCTCGCCATCGGAGCCCTCTGGCGGGCGATGTTGTGGGATGCTTCTGCGCAACCTCCTCCAACGGCCTGTCTAACCGCCTCTGGGGCCCCCTCCAAGGCCCCTTCCCTCCTGCATCCCTGCCCCCCCCCCCCCGACGGCCACAGGGCAGAAATGACAGGTCTGGGCCGCGAGGTCTGTCCTGCGCCCTTTCGGGGGGTCAGGCATTTTGGATTCGACACGCTGACGCGCGGTGCGGTTGAACACATTGGGCCTCTGTGCCTTCAACAGAACGGGTCCCCGAAGCACCTGGACTTTATTTTAACGCCCACTCTGTTCTGAGTAACAGCCAGTGTCATGGGGTATGAGAAGACGCACATGCCTCCGGAGAAGATGATGACGATGGTGACAGCCATTGTGGGATCATCGTAGCACTGGACAGCTCAGAACCTTGGTTCCGAGAGGTGATCTCGAGTACCGCAAAGTGAGCAGGCTACGCCAGTTCATCTTGGCCCGAGCCGAAAAAAAAAAGAGATGATGACGATGATGATGTGTGTGTTGGTGCTTTGTTCTTGTGCGCTGAGGATGACGGTATTCATGGGTACACGATGTGGGTCTCAGCAACAGATCTGCGCGCAGTGCCCCTGCAGGGCCCACGCGGGGCGGTCCTGCGCACACGCCGGGCCCTCGTCCGCGTTTCAGGTGCATGGTGACCAACGAGCGGTACCACATCCCCCGCTGCGGGCTGCAGCGCAAGCCCTGGTTTCTTTGGCAGTTCCGCTGGGTCCCCTTCAGCTGCGAGCTGCCCACGCCCAATCCCATTCGACTGGGTATGCGTCTGTGCCCGGCCCCACCTCTGGGCCTTGGCTCCGCGGTGTGTGTTTTGTGTGGGCCCTCTTCGTGGGCCCTCCCTTGCGTGAGGGCTGTGGTGACGCACGGCGTTTTGGTGTGGACTGCGTTGTGGACGTTCTGCAGTGCGGTGCACATGCGATGTGCGGCCGCCCTCCGGGTTTTCGGTCCGGTCCGGCCCTTACCGTGCCCTCGCTTGGCTCACGCAACCCCCGCCCCTCGGGCATCGATCCATTTGGTGGCGATGTGTGTCAGTCGCATTACAATTTCCACAACACGACGTATGACCATAGTTTCGGGGGGGGGGCACCTGACGCGGCGCTCTAGCGGGGCAACTGTTAGAGCAACTGTCCCGATGCCCCGTGCTTTGGGCTCGACAGTTGGTGGGGGAGAGGGTGACGGGGCGTTTCTTAGCGATCAGGACTCTATTTTATTCTTAGAACGTTCAGTCCAACCACCGTCGGTTGCTGTTGGTTGGCCCATAGCCGCCGTCGGTTGACTCCGAACGGCCGTCGGCAGCCTCCAATGAGTGCCAAGTGAAGCGGGGGGGGGGGGGGGGGTGGAGGTCCGCACTTTTTCGCAACTTTTCGCAATTTTCTGCAAATTTTCCGCAAATTGCTTTTTGCTTGCCCACCTTGCGTGCTTGTTAGTGCCCGGCGTGTCCCCTGTGCATATGTTGCTCCTTGAGGCTTCGGGAGGTTTGGTTACGGCACCGCAGTTTTCCCGCAATTTTCCAACTATTTCCCGCAGTTTCCCCCAACTTTTCGCCCCCGGAGTGAAGAGACTACTCTGTTCTCTCTTTATGCTCGACTCTGGGACTACCGGACGGACCATCTTGTTTTTCCCGTCACCACGCGTCCTGCGGTGGTGAAAGCTGCAAGGCCCCGGCCACATGGCACCGCCCGGTCCGTCGCGCGTGTTCAGGACGTGCACTGGCCAACCGCCGTCTGTTTTTTGTGGGGGACTCCATCACCGAGTCGCATTTCCGATCGCTCAAGTGTCTGCTGAAGGTGCGTTGAGGGGCCGGGGCGCTCTGGGGTCGTCTAGCAGGGGCTGCGCAGGAGCCCTCTGTGGCGCTGGGCACCCGGTTCACTGCCGTCGGTCTCCCTCCAAACTCCGTCGGCTCCCCTCCCACCGCATTCGGTGGCCCTGCAATTGCCGAGAGACCCCGTCTGCAGCATGCGGCTCCTCGACCACACTGCCACCGGGAGTCTCATTGTTGAGCGGGGGCGAGGGCCGGGTCTGCAGCTCCGGTGAAGTGCCCCAGTGGTCGGCCTCAAACGTGCAGCTTCACCGTTTGTGCCCACTGCCGCATGTGAGTGGACCAGTTTTTGTCGGGAACGGGGGCCCACAGAGCCCCCCCCCCAAACTCTCGAGCTCTTGGAAAGGAGCTCTTTGGGCCGGCTTAATGTAAACGTTCCTTCCCGCAGTGCATTGCACAGGGGACGAAAGAATTTGCTGGCATATTATGAAGGTACCGAGGCAACTTCCCCAGATGTACAGGAGGGGGGAAATTTTCGCGGCGGAATTATTTCGCCGTGGGATATTTCGTATTTCAAATTCGTGCGAAATTTCCCACGTAATTTTCAGGCCGCTGTGCGAAATAAACCCGCTGCGAAATTTAGCAAAATGTCTTGTCTGTTGTGCCCTTCCACAAGAGCTGAAACAGAGAAATGTTGCCGTCAGAATCTGTAATGGGGGATCTTGTGATCGTACGTTTCTCATTGCTGTACGCAAGGTACACTTGCGAACTTTGCCTGCAGCCTGCTACATTCTTTGCAGGGATGGAAAATAATTGACAGCAGTCTCGTCCACAGCCAGCACCAACCAAAGGTCGGCTCACAGCATGTGGGTGCGGAATTTCCCACAGCAAATTCAAGATTGCATGCGAAATAAACCCGCTGCGAAATATCCCATGGCGAAATAATCCCGCCGCGAAGTTTCCCCCCCCCCGTGTAGGCAGTTTGCACAGGCTTCCGGATGACTATTGCCAATTCCGAGAGGGTTCCAGATGACTGCTAATGATTCTGGAGTGTGTTGGATGACCACTATTGATTGTTCGACGGGGTTGGATGACTCCTCTGAATTCCCAGAGGGCTTTTGATGACCCCTCAGGCAGGGATGCATTGGAAGGGGGGGAGGTACCCCCCCCCCCCCCACCAGGGCCCCCAGCCTATGTCCAGCCGCCGTCCCCCCAACGCCAAGTACCAGCCTCAATGGCATGCGTAACCGACAGTAACCGCCCCCAACCGCTTTGACAACCTCCTCCAACCGCCCGTCTAACCGCTGCTGGGGCTGCCTCTGAGGTCCCTTTCCTTCTAATGCAACCCTGCCCTCAGGGTGCACGAATGCTCCAGACGGCAAGACCACACTACAGGTATACCACCTCCAGTACAGGAATCACCCCCCCCCCGCCCCCCCCCCCCCCCGCGACAGTGCCGGAAAGCATCCCAAAGCCCAAAGGCTGATGTTGACTGAAAGAACAACAAAAATGTATGTCCAGCAAATCACCTCGAAGAGAGGTTGTTAGATCAAGCGCAGACGCGGGCGTTGTATACCCCCCCTTTTGGGGGGTCATTTGCGTAGCATACCCCAAGGCATGATATTTGATGTCCAACCCCTTGTAAAATCATTATTTTGCCCAATAAGACAATCCCCCAATTGATTTTTTGATTCTGAGGCCTCTATCCCCTGAAGCTGGGTATCATTTTTTGGAGGGGGGGGGGGGGGGGCATCATCAATACCCCAATTATTGGGCGCCGCTGACGCGCAAACAGCTCACCATGCCACATTCAGCACAGCCCCAACACACCAACTACTGGGCTCCGCGAACGCGGAAACGACACCGGCAAGAGCACCAGCCGACAGAAAGCAGCAACCCGACGCAACATGCGAAGGGAAGAAAGGGTGACTGTCCAGGGCCCTGTAAAGGAGCAACTACCAGACGGAATGTCACACAGGGGGTCAAAAGTTTGTGCTCAGAAGGCTTCAAGCAGTGGGTAGAATCAGTACTGCCAGAACAAGCAGCAGTTCAATGGTAATGCAGCCGACCGCAGACTTTTAGGTCGGCGGCTTGATTCCCGGGGGCCGACTAGTTGACGTTGCAGCCGCTGTCGGCGGACTGGAGTCCGAACCGCCGGCCCACAGTGCTGCGGTTGAGTGCTTTACCACTCGACCGCTGCATGTTCTGCAGTAGCGGTTTTCCCAACTGCTTGAAGCCAAGTCTGCCACTGAAAAAAAACCCAAACTGTGTGTTTCTGTCTGCCTGCCTGCTTGCCCGACTGACTGTCTGACTGACTGCTGGCCGACTAACTGACTGATTCGCTGACCGTCAGCCTCTCTTCAAGGTGCACTGCCGAAGGCAGTAGAATTTTTTTCTTTTTTCCCGGGCCCAAACTGATGCAAGAGGGGCTGTTTGGACACAAAGAGCCCCTTCGTGGTGGGGGTGCAAAGGGGTTGTTTCGGCACCCGGCCCACAGAGCCCCAACCCAAAGGGGGGGCTCCTTGGGGCCCCTCCCCCCGAAATTCCATTTTTCGCCCACCCGGATCCAAACGCGCATCAGCACCTGCACGTGCGTATCGCACCATGCGCTCCCAATGCACGTCGGTGGTGGGTGCGCTTGCCGCTCAGGGCATTCCCACCCCGCTCGACACCCCTGGACCAGCGATGCATTAGAAGGGAAGGGACCTCAGGGACCTCCACAGAGGCGGTTAGACAGGCGGTTGGAGGAGGTTGCCAAAGCGGTTGGGGGTAGTTACTGTCGGTTACAAATGTCATTGAGGCTGGCACTTGGCGTCAGGGAGACAATGGCTGGGCATAGGCTGGGCGCCCTGGAGGGGGGGGGGGTTCCCCCTCCCCCCTTTCCAATGCATCCCTGCCCTGGACCCTGGACCGGTTTGCAGCGCAAGCTTCTGCACACTTCCTGCCTGCGATGCCCTTTTCCTTCTGCAGCGGCACTACAACCTCACGTGCGAGAACTATGTGGGCAGCCGCCGTAGTGAGTGGTGTGTGGCCAACGGCACCTTGACGGCTCCGCCGCCTCCGGAAAAGGGCCCAGCGATGCATAGGTAGTCCAATGCTGCATGGCTTGTGCAACCCGGGTGCCTTTCTTCTTTCTGCTGTAACCCTGCGTCAAACCCACGAGTATCCTATCCCAGTTTCATGATTTTGGGGTCACCATAGAAAAGCAGTACTCAGGTTGCAATTTTTTTGATGCTTAGTTTTGCAACCGACAAAACGGTCAATTTGGGTTACCGCAATCAGAAATTACTGGGGTTATGCCTCTATCTGTGTGTTTTGCTCCTTGGGTTTACAATGGTTGGGCTGCAGTTTTTGTGTTGTGCTGGGGTCTGTATGAAAGCGAAGAATCCACTCGGGTGACGGCACAAAAACCAAACACTACCACGCGCTACACTATTCGTGTTGGGGTGGGGTCGCGATACGGCAGGGGACAACCCACGCTCTCTTTTGGTGTCGGACCCCGATAGCACCCCGTGCCCTTTGCCGTGGTGCATTGGCCGTGGGTCTTCTGATGACACTCAGAAGACAGCTGAACAGCTGAACAGAGACAGCTCCCCAGGTAAAGCTGGAACACATGCCAAATGTGGAGCACTCGTTTGTACTATGTGCCCTACTTCTTGAACCAGGCGGTTGCCTGAGAGCTCACATTACACTCTTTGAACTTGTTGAGCCTGAAAAAAAAACTAAGAAGACAGCTGCATGGGACGCCCCCGGTCCTTTTTGGGGGTTGCCGCACAAGACCAGACGTGCCGTTTCCCCTTTCCATTTGCCCTCCGGCACGCCCTGCCCTCCCTCACCCATCAGCATCTCTTTGTACCCCGCGGGTGCCCACTCACGGCCACATGGGCTCCTGCATGCCATGGACCATGTTCTGCCTGGCGCTCGTGGCCGCCCTCGGCTACGTCGTCGGGGTGCACCTCCTGCCCCCGCTGCAGCCCTACTTCCTGGGCGGGGGGCTCGCCCTCGCCTTCATGATCCTGAACGGCTTCTTCTGCCGGTGGGTCGCCCAGACGCGGCTCCCGGTCGAGGCATACCGGGCCGTCAGCGACGACGAGGCCGCGGCCCCGCGCGCGACCGACGTGCCGCGCCGCTGCGGCGTCCCCGGCGTCTGCGAGAGCCACGACTGCGTCGGACTCGCGGCGTTCCTCACGACGCCGCTGAGCTTCCCGCTGGCCGTCGCGTTCCTGTGCTACAACGGCTGCCTGTTCGGGCGCTGCGGGCGCGCGTCCGGGCGGCGCTGGGCGGCGCTGATCGGCCTCGCGCTGCTGTGCGTCACGGGCGGCGTGACGCTGCGGCTGCTGCTGGCGGTGTGCGTCGTCAACTTGGACGACCCGTGCGAGGGCACGCCGCACTTGCCCAAGAAGTTCATCTTGGACCAGTCGCTGCACCGCGTGGACAAGCTGACCCTCACCGTTATGGACGAGCACAGCCACCCGCTGGGCGACAGGGAGTTCCAGGTGAAGCTGAAGCACCGGTGTGTCATCGGCCTGTGGCATGCAGCGGCCCCCCGGGGGGGGCGACTGCGAGGGTCCTAGGACGCCAACTACCCCTGCCCCCCCCCCCCCCCCCTAGGGGCCTTCGGCCAACAGTTAGTTGCCAAAGGTGTCGCCCCCAGGCGTCCATGGGCGCCTAAGGCGCCCGATGCTCCATGAACGGCCCCTGCCGCTTTGGAAACAAAAAGTCGGAGTACTGAAAAAAGCGGGAATCCCTTTTACTGCAAAGAACAAATTACTTGACTTACTGCAAAATAAGTTGGTACTCGCCCTAACGAAAACGAAATTACTGTCCTTTCACAGCAAAAAGAATGTTTACCCTTTGGGGCCCTATGTAGCCCTCGTTTGGACGCTCCCCGTTTTTGGGATCCCCAGACGGCACGGGTTATGTAGCCACTTTGACTCCCGCTGCCACCGGGGCCCACAGTGCCCCCCAACCAGTCTGTGACCGCCAGGGTTTGACCCCCGCGGAACGGCTTCCCAACGGCCAGTGCCCGCTCTGTATTCGGTGTTGAGACCTCCTGCCATTCAACTGCGGAGCAGGTCATCCCCCACCCCCTCCCCGGGCCCTTGTGAGGCAGGGTGGTCCTGAAGAAACCCAACGGTTTTTTGTTTTGAGGACAGCCTTTAAGGCCAGCCCCCAAGGACCACCAACCGCCACCAAATGCAAACTGCCAACCGCCATCCGCCGCCAACCACCAACAACCGCCTACCGCCGACCATTGTTCAATACGGTTTCTGTGGTTTTGTGTCTTGCCCATGTCCGGACCATAAAGCAGAGAGCGTCCCCGTGAAAGTTCGTTTCTGTTGGCGTTAAGAACCCCTGCCCCCCCCCTTCAGGACAGTCCTGTCATGAGGACACTGTTCTTTGTTGTTCACCCCGCTTGTTCAAGACTCCCCAAGTTACCTTCCAGCTGCTGTTGGTTGCCCCGCGACCGCCATCGATTTCGGCTGTGTTCACGACCGTCAGCTTAACTTCCGGCGCCAATCGTGTCGTCGTACGTCGAATTTCCCGGATTTCGGATCCGTTGCATCCGGCAGCCGATGGTTTGCCGACTTTCTGCAGCGACCCCCTCCGCCCCCGTCTGGTCCAACAAACGTTTTTCTGTTGGGAAACGTCACCTCTGCTCCTGGCTCATGTGTTTCGCCTTTTTGGCGTGAAAATGTTATTTCAAATTTTCGTTTTGTTTCCTTTTTTTATGGCCAATGACTGGTCCGTACACTCAGGCAGGCCCACAACGCCAAGCCCCTTGCGCGTGCCCGCAGGTGCAGCAGCCCCAACGCGCTGTACGCGTACGACCAAACGATGGAGTACCGGGAACACGGCGGAACCGTGGCAATGTGGGCGGATCGGCGCCGGCAGATCCGGCGGAAGGCGGGGCACTTCGAGCAATGGGATATCTTTGACTGCAACAACACGCTGCATTACACGATCGAGGAGACCGAGGAGATGATCGCCAAGGAGCACACCGACCTCTGGCTGATCAAAGTATGTGCCACCCGCTGTATTGGTCCCAGGCAGCGTGTCCTGGGCGTTTGCGGGCGTTCGCGAAAGGCTGGTTCGCTCATGTGTTGTACAACAGGTGTTGACGGCTCTGCCATCGGGATCCTGCGAATCGCGGGCCGCCGCCCACGAGGGGGTCGCCGGGCCCGGGTCCTTTACGCCGACCCCCCCCCCCCCCCCAGAAATTGGCACCAAAGTGCCGGACCATCGGCGCCAAAGGCGCTGAAAGCAAATTTTTCCTGATGTGGCAAAGGGTAAAACAATTGTGTTTTCACCCTATGTGTCTATACTCAATATACTCGGAATTTTCAGGAGAAATCAATAATGGTCAAAAATGGGTATTTTTTCAGTCCGCCCGAAATAAGTATCCCACCTCTGAGCAGAGTTTCTCAGAGATGGCCACTACCCTAGTTGGTGGACGCTGTACTGACCAACAGAGGGCCCTTGGTTCAATTCTCAGTGGAAGCAAAAGCACACTGTGGACGTAAAGGGGGGGGGGGGGCAGGGGCTACATGATGCGCTCGCCACAAAAGGAGGACTGAGCATGGGATTGGACACGCAACAGGTTACAAAGCATTCGTGCCCACTTGTGGGCCCCCGAGAAGGCAGGGGTGAGGCAGCCAATTCTAATTTTGTCCCCATTAAACCCCCTTAAACAAAAGTACCACCTACCATGCCCCCCCCCCCCCCCTGTTGCAATCTTTTTTGCCCCTACATCTGCACCTCCAAGTGATCAACGCGATGAGAAGGCCATTTCAAGCCATATATGTAGGGGTCCGGAGCTCCCCCTCCCCCCTCTAGCTGGCCCCCTAACCCCCGCACCAGAACCAGCCCCCCCCCCCCCCCCCCCCCCCCCCTCCCCCCCCCACCCTGAAAGTGGCACGGAAGCGGGAAGGAGTCGGCGTATGGCCCGTTGCTGCGACCCCCCGTGCCGCCGCCGTCCTCTGCCGCGGCCCTCGGCCCTTGGCCCTCCCACACGTGTTGTGGGACCACTGACTCTAGCGGAACGCCGAGCCACGGCGGCCGCTGCTGCAGCCCTCTAACAACTTCTCCCCCCCCACCCCCGCCCCCCGAATGCCCCACACTCACACCCGCCCCATGTCAGCGCCCCCCACATCGGATGTGGTGGATAGCAACCTCCAAAATTTGTGGTCTTGGGAAGGACCTGCTCTGAGGCCTGTCAGCGCTTTGGGGGGGCAGCAGCTGCAACCGCCAGCAGCTGGGCGTTCCATTCTCCCCAACAATCCCCCCCCCCCCAACCCCGCCTCACCCCCCCCTCCCCAGTGCCATATCTTTTGTATGACCTGCTTGTTGGTGGAGGTGAGTTGTGGTGGGCTGGGGTGGGGGAGTGCAGTTTTGTTGGTGAGGATAGAAGGTTTGTCCCACTGCTCACATTGCGGCATCACTGCCCCCATGGCGCCCGCTCTTCTATCAGCGCAAACAGCGGCGGCACAACAAACGGCCGCACCTTCAATTCTTGGACTGTGAAGTTAGGAACGTGCCCCCACCACATCTGATGTGGGAACTGCAATGTGTGCAGAGTAATTTGGGTTTGCTTGGAGTGGTCTGCTGTTTCCGTGGAGTAATTTGCTTTTCTTTGGAGCGATCCGCTGCTTCTGCGAAGTATTTTGGGTTTCCTTGGAGTGATTCAGTGTCCTTGAAGAGGAGCGTGTTTTGCACTGTGCCTCCGCTATCCGGATGGGGGCTGAAGAGGAGAGTGGTGGCCGCCCCCATCCCAAGCCCAAACCCTGTTCCATCCATGTGGACAAGGCCAACAGCCCTGGGCCATGAGCTGAGCCTGCCAGACGCTATACACCCAAAGCGATAACCCCGAAATCAGTTTGAGGTCGTTAAATAGCATTTGCACCCATCGTTCTGGAGGGACCCACCTACTGAATCCAAGTCCTAGAGTGCAGGGTTGACGGCTAACCAGCACAGAAAGCAGCGACCCGACGCAACATGCGAAGGGAAGAACGGGTGACTGTCCAGGACCCCGTAAAGAAACAACAACCAGACGGAATGTCACACAGGGGGGCTGAGATGACCCAGAAAGGCCAAGAAACATTCGATTACCGCCTGGTGCGGTAAACTCAAGGCAACATTCGGCACTAATCTGGTTTGTGTTGTAGTGCGGCAAGGCAAAACAATGCACATTGAGAGTTGTGGCGATGACCATATTTTCGTGGCAGCCCCCAGATCCGTATGCCAAGAGATGTGTCAAGCGCATGACGCAGAACGTGTTCTACATGGAACACTTTGCATTTGGGGTTTTTTGTTTTGTCAATGGAATTGGTGCCGGGGAGGACCCCCGAGGCTACGTGGGTTGTGAGGGCGCCGGGGCTGCGGCGCTTGTGGCGCGCCTTTCAAATCAGTCCACCGTGACCGGAAGCGTGCATTGCATGCCACCGTTGCATGCGGGTGCTTTGCAAGGCCCACCCCTTTACGTGGCCCCTGTGGCTTTTCCATTTTCGGTGCATTGGGGGCGGTCCCCCGAAGTTGAAACGATTGGCAAAAACGGCACCAAAAGTGGAATCCATGTGCACCCACGGCACACAGCGCGTTGGGAGTAGGCGCACATGGGGAGCGCGTCGCCGGAGAGTGATGGTAGCAGGTGTCGTGAGGCCATTTCGGCCCCTGCTTTCCCAACATGTTGCGTCAGACGCTCACTCCGAGTGTGATTTGCTTGATTCAATTGACAGGGAGTGGTGTTTCTTTGTTGCTGCTGTAGCCAGGGACGGTCACCAGCTTCGCGATGGCATATTGGTGGTGCGCGGCGTTCGTGCACTGCGTTGCATGCGCTGCAGTGCACTACACTTCCCAATGCCTTCGGAACTGACAGCAACCATCCAAACGCTTCCACGAAATGACAACATCCATCCGGAAGCATCTAGGAGAGAACAGCAGCTATCGCGCTGCTTCTAGGAAATCCCCCCCCCCTTTCCGTGGAACAGTCCCCCAACGGTGTATGGGTGGATCGCGGCGCTGGCTGGCAGGTAATCGCTCAGATCACTCATCAAGTGCCGTCGGTTGATCACCGTTGCCTGTCGATTACGTGCCAAGCGTTGTCTGTGTTGAAAGGTTTGGGATGAAGATGGTTTCAGGCACCTGAGCATTTTCATTTTTTAAGGGCGGCTTCGTCGCTCTGCCCAACTCGCCTTTTGCTTTCCGTCACACGCTGCTGCACCCCCCGATGCTGGTCCCTCTTGTTGTGTGCCGTGCTGTTCTTGAATGCACTTCCAAGTTCATCTGTGTTCGCAGGATCGCCATGGCGACCTTGTCGCCCGCGCGCTGCGGCGAGAGCTCCAATCGACAGAAATCGTAGTCTATGATTTCAGGCACAAAGGGAGAGCGTTCGGCAGGATGACCCAAGAGGTCAGTGTGCAGATGCTCAAGATGAAGCTGCGCGTCGTAATCGACGACGAGTCGGAGGTGGCCCCCTACGTGTACGGGTACTTGGCGCTGCTGACGAAGCAGCGGCAGTGGAACGAGGGCTGAGAAGCGGTCAGAAGCCGCAGCGCGATAGCAATGGTGTTGCGTTGATGCGGCTTCTGGAGGCATTGCAGCGAGACTGCATGCGCATTGCGAGCGGTGTCAGGGCATGCAGTGCCCTGGGACGGCAGCTGTGGTGCCACCGCCCCCGCATTTGCTAATCCTAGGCGACTTGTCACGCAGCTGCACTGGCGGCCCTGTGCTGTAGCATTTTTGCGTGTGCCTTCGGGGATCATGTTGAAGCGTCCTGTGCCTTGTGCATCGGTACTTAGCAGACCTCATGCAGGCATATGTCTATATGTAACATACTCATGCGTACCCGGTTTTCCAACAGACATAAACGACGTTGTGCAAGGGAACACCGCTGGCCGCCGTCGCCCAACAGCTTCTGCCTCTCCTCACACCGCTTGCACAACTTGCCCGCCTCAGGTCTCTTGCGTTGGGCACCATCCTCCAAGGGCCTTCACTGTGGCTTCAACGCAACGGCCACTGTCACCCACAGAATTGGGGCGACTCGGGGGGAATCGGCTGCGAACATGTGGGATGGGGTTTGAGGCTGGCAGGTACACGGACATTGCGGGGCACTCGCCGTCCTGACCTCGAAGCGCTTCCCCATCCCCAATCCCAGGCCCCGTTGCTGTGATACGCCGGGCGCTTGGTTTCGTTTGGTTGCTGGACTCCAAAAGGGCGGGGGGAGGTGGCGGTGTCCAGCCCACCTCAGAGTGGCTCGATTTTGTGGAAAGTTTCCCGGGTTTCGAGGTGAACGGACCTAAAGGAGTAGGAGGTTTGCCAGTCGGGAATTCCGGTTTCAGGCACTTGACTGTGTTTTGTGGAGGCGTGCCTCCAGACTGCAGACGGTGATGCTGACAACGATGCATTGTTGGGGCGGTGCACTTTTTGGGTCGCTTGGAAGTTGATGGCTTTGATGGGTGCAATGGGGTTCGGCAACAACTCTGCACGCAGTACGCACGCGGTGCGTGGTGTCGCCTATGGCACCGCCCACGTTCTCACTTCACACCGCTGGTACGCATTGGAAACCCCCGTCGCCAACGTGAGGCGTTACGCGGGGCCGTTGCCGGGGGAGGGGCTCGCAGTGCGATCCGCGCCATGCGGCGGTCCCTGGCCACTTGCCACCGCCTTTCACAGACGTGCGGCGCATGCGACTGGGGGCCACCTCCCCAACTGCCACATTCGCTTGTGGACTCCCCTGTCGACGATTCCGCCGCCCTTTCATTCGACTGATGAAGGTTCTTGCCAAAGACGTCATGTCCCTGGCCCCAGGCCCGCGCTTGAAGGGCCAAGGTCATCCCCCCCACCCCTTTGCCGTTCGGGGCGACGGGCCGTTTCGCAACGGCTCCTGTTCGCCTCCAACGCCCCACCCACCGCCGCCGCGGCTTTGCAAACCGCTGTTCCAACCACCACTAACCGCTTTGGCAACCACCAGTCAAATGGGCTTTTCTCAAGCGCACCCCCCCCTCCCCCCAGAAGCCCCGGCCCCGCTCTCCATTCTGCCCCTAATTTCCGAAAGCTATGTCTGGACAGGCAGGCAGTCCACGCGTACAAGGCATGGGGCGCACTGCCCAAGGCGCACTGGGGACAGGGCATACGGCCGACAGGCCCGCACACGAGTACGGTACTCCCGAAACGTCTCTGTGTATCACTTCGTCATTTCGATTCGTCGTTCCTCCGCATTGCTCTTTGGGTGTTCTGTTGCCGGGCTTTCGGTGCGTTTGAGGTTTGGACTGCACTGTGGGTGATGTCTTCTTTGTGTGGCACCTCAGTCGTGTGTGTTTCTGCGTCTGCGTGTCGACCTGGTTTGTGAGTTTGAGGGAAGGAGGTTGTCTGTTTTCGTCTGAAGGGGCGCAGCTGATACAGAGTGGGCACGGTGAGTGCATGTTGCGGAGTTGTGAGTTGAGCATTATTTGGCCCCAGGGCACCACTGGGGGGGGGGGGGGGGGGGCTGGCCCGTAAAGGAGCAACAACCAGACGGAATGTCACACAGGGGGGGGGGGTGGCTGGACCCCCCCACACCTTAAAAGGAGCCCTGTCCGGCTCACACAATCTTGACTTGAATTTTGTTTGCATCTCAGTGGTATGTTATGCCTGCTCGTCATAAGTAGACCTCAAGGGAGATAGGTTGAAGAAATAGAACGTAGATATCAGTGGTGCCCCCAAGACAGGTGAGTGATCCAGCCAAAATGCCCCATCTGTTCTTTGGGTGGTGATGCATCTGGCAGGACGCACTTCCCCGGGAATGCACCAAGGCCCCCAACATGCTCCTCAGACCTGGCCCGTAAGTTCCCACACACTTTGGGTAGACCACTGTGTGGCCAGCAGTGGTTCCTCCATCAGAAGGCACTGTCCGCATGGTTGACCAGCATGGGAATTTCGTGGCATGGGATTGTTGCGCTCGTTGAAATAGCCTGCATCTCTGCCAGAACAAGCTGAGCATTCGTTGCCCTTACAGAGTTTTTTTTTGCTGGGTTCAATCCTGAAAAAACAAATTCCGAGCATTTTGACGACCCTTCAACTGGTACTATTGCTGGCATTCCATTGGTATTTATTAATTGAAATATTAATCCAGAAGTTAAAAACCGAAATTAGACCCGGGGGCCATTTTAACGCAAAAACACATTAGTGATGGTGAGAGCTCCTCCCGCCCACTCGTGTAAAATGACACCCAAACCCAAATACCACCCCATGGCGGTAGCATTTTTGGCAAGGGACCCCACTAAAAAACGGCAATAAGATTGTTGACAACTCGCCATAAGTGAAAACAAGAAATGGGAAATTCTGGCAGATGCACCAATTTGTCTCCCAAGGAGCAAACCAACAATGCAGGTCATTTGTTTACCCCTTGTGGACCCGGTGAGTTTGGACTCAAGCTTGCTGCTTGCTGGAGCCAAGTCAGTAACTGACAGCAGTTACTGGTCTGTTGCTGCTTTGTAGGACACAGGGCACTTCATGATGGGTGTCCGTCGTTTGGAGGCTTTAGTTCGCAATGTGGTTTCGCAGTTCAACCGCAAGAAGAGACCAACAGGCTTGTCTATACGAACAAACATCCTCAACGAAGGGATGGGGATGGGCTTAAGAAAGGGGCGCACAATGCCCACATGAGCACTTGGGTTGAGGGTAACCAGAGCCGTTACAATGTGTCAAGATCTGCTATGCCACACTCAAAATGAGTGTAGATTGTGGCTACAAGTGGCGGTGCATGTGTGCGTGCGATGCAATTACTTGGCTGTTTGGCAAAATGACCCATCATCAGCGATTAGATGCTGAGACAGTGTTGGTATGGGATAAAAGTGCAATGGGAGAACAAACCTAGCTAACCTCGAACCGGATGTCACAGATACCACAACGCATACAAGCTTGGCTGTCTCCAAGAATGGTAGGGTCCAGGTGTGTTGCATCAGGGCACACAGCCTTGTGATTGGACATTCTGTGTGTCACTTCTGCTTCTATGGGAAGATGTTGTCTAGCTGTTTTGGGGTGGTTGCCTGAAGTCTCCGTATTTTCTTGGAGGACGATTTGGAGCCTTGATTTTTGCCGAAGTTGTCGAAAGTCCACCTGTGGTGCACACGCCATGCACGCGCCTCGCAGCTGTTTGTTCATACTGGTTGGCGTTCCCATCCATGTGAAGCCAAACCCACACACGCCATGCATGCCCCATATTGACTGGACGTAGATCCCGGAACTGGGGATCGGCAATGAAGGCTGTTGGCGCACGTGCAGCTGTGCCCATGCAGTGCTCTATTCTCTCGAACAAGTTTGGGTGGGGCCATAGTGGCATTTCAATTTTTTTGTTTGATGTGGATATATTTCACATCGCACATGTGTCTGCGCCAGCTCATTTAAGAAGAGAGTTCGGACTTGGCGCCATGCTAATGCATCCCGCACCCCCTTTCTATTCGGCCACACTGTCTTTGGTACAAAAGCTTCCTGCCCCACAGACTGCGCCCCCCCCCCCCGGAAATTTTGCAGCGCCTTTGGCGCCCTCTTCTTGGGTGCTTTGGACCACAAGAAGGAGGCCCAGCCAGAGTTCCAGTTGACAAGTCAGCACCAGTCAGCCCCCCCCCTCCCCTAAAATGCGCAATCTGACCCCCCCCACCAAACCCACCCAGGCCTTAAGTGATTGATTTGTGGTGACCCTCATCATCGGCAGAATGAGCTGGGGCGTCAACACACCACATGACTGGTGCAAACATGTCCTACTTTCGCTACCGTCCACTGAGACACCATTTTGCCCTGCCCACGCAACTGGCTGCGGCACCAGGGTCAGTGTTGATGTACGCTTTGTAACACATTCTGCAACCAGTGAAATGCCCCAGCATCTGCGCCCATCTGCTGCCGTGATTTTCTGGTGCCTTCATCCCTCCCTCACCAAGGCAATCCCGTGACTCCATTTCTTTCGCCGAGGGCAGGTTGGCCCGTTGATGGGGTGGAATTTGTGTCCGCCCGTGACTTTTGGTGCTTTGCATGTGTCTACGAACTCATGAGCGTTGTGCAATAGATCCAGTGGTTTCCGCATGGTGCTGGCCGTTATCGCGGCTGGATGCCTCAAACCGGATAAGGCTTGGGCGGAGGTACCGGCGCGCCGCAGGGGTGGCTGGACGGTACCTCCCCGGAACGCTTCCTCTGGTTTAAGCCCCTGGAAGAAGCCTGGGCGATGTAACGTGCGCATGACAGGCGATCTGCACAAAGCACGGTAAGGAAACTGGTTCCTGAGTGGCCCAAAAGACAATGGGTACCTTTCGGTCACAAACAGCAAGACTCGAGGATGCCCCGTGGGTGGGACACCGAGGAAGCAGCAGTCCTGTGGCGATAACGAGCTCACTGGGCAACACAACACCCAACATCCCAGACCCAACCCCCATCGCCCCCATTCCATTCCATTCCATTCCAAAGTGGCAGTTCTTGGAACAGGGCATTCGGGTGACGCAGGAGTGACTCAGGACCAGTCTTGTGCGGCAGGTGAGGAGCCGCTACTGCGGTCGCTACGGCGGTGTCTCAACCCCCCAGCCCCACTGAGTGGAACTCCAGGGTCCGCTCCACAAACCCCCGGCTGCCCTGCAGTGTCACCGGGTGCTGCGGAGTAGCACATGGTACGGCACCCGTCCGTTCGAGGGACGCCTTTGGCGTGCCTGGCCTCCACACCACCCCCGGCTCCGCCCACCCCTGTTCCATCCCCCTCCACTGTTCCAGGGTGACGACCACTGCCCGCTTCACCATTCACTTCGTCCTCGCGGGCTACGCCGGCGGTCCATCCCTGTCTTTTGCCCTCTCGCAAGTGGTGGACCACGCGACGCTGATCGTGCTCAACATCGGTGTCCACGTCCATGACCCCAAGACATTACGGGTACGTGCCCATCACTACAGAGCAGGGCTGGCCTTTGGGAACGAGGGATTTCGTTTTCCTTGCTTCGGGTAACTGAGGGCGGTTGACCCCCAACCGACGGCGGTTGGCGCTTAAGGCAGTTAACGGCCAACCGACGGCGGTTGGCGCCTAACCGACGGCAGTTGGCGCTCAGCAGCCGGCGGGTGCCGCTTACCCGACGACAGTTGCCTGCAACAGCAGTGGCAGTGGCCGACTGCAGTTACCCTCCGGCTGGTGCTCTGCGCAGGTCCGGGGGTACCAGAGGCGGTCATCTTTTTTGGGCCCTAACGACCGCAGTGCGACTGAAGGAGCACTGAGCTCAATGGGGACCCCTGTTTACCCAGTCTCCCACTGGGGCCCGGAGTACCGGGCACACACACTCCCCAAGGCCCCCGCTCCCCCGCACACCACCACGTGCGTGTGCACACTGTCGACTCCGGCCCCCAGTGCGCGCCCGCCCACACACGGGCGCCATGACGGCGTCTTCTGCTCACCAACGCTAACGGTGTGGTCCATGGGGGCTGTCCCAGTCCGCTCGGCCTTGGAAGCGGACCGCCAGGATGTGGGACCAGTGCCGCGCCGGGCCGGATGTGCTGGCCTCCAACCCCCCGCCTGTGTGAGGCCCTGTGCCAACCCAACCCCTTCCCCCGTGTTTGCCCCGCAGTTTGTCCAGTGGATGAAAGCATTCATACCCCCCCAATTCGCTGTGCTGTAGGCCGGTGCTGTGCTTTTTCCAGAGAGTGCTACGCGTTGCATACACACCCCACATGCCAAGGGACAGTGCC
Organism: Eutreptiella sp. 'Long Island Sound 2002'; assembly: GCA_964036045.1. NCBI lineage: Eukaryota > Euglenozoa > Euglenophyceae > Eutreptiales > Eutreptiaceae > Eutreptiella > Eutreptiella sp. 'Long Island Sound 2002'. Next base: position 142,348,289 of record OZ038383.1, on the reverse strand, counting down.
CGGCCGGAGGGCAATGCGAGGGAGGCCAGTGTGGTGCAGACTCTCCGGAGGTGCAGGCACTGGTCTGGCACCCAGTCCCATTCAACCCCGAACTTGATTGCACTCCGAGGGGACGTGTGCGGTGCGCTCGGTGCGCGAGAGGGTCGGTCTGCCCCGCGCACGCCCGGCCCCTGAACCGCGGTCCACAGCCCTAGCGATCTCACGTGCGGTGTAACTGTGAACGGCCGAGCGTGGCTGTCAGAGCGACCTCGCCGAGTTTGAGGAATTCAGGGGCCATTCCTCGAACACTCGGCCAATACGCAGGGATCTGCAGAAGGAGACGACGCTGAGCAGCATCCGGGGTCCACCAAATGAAAGTGTAGTCCCAGTGTTGAGCGAGCAGTGTTTTGGCCTCTGTATTGGTGGTCCATTCATCTGCACTCCGTGCCATTCCTTACTTCATCGATGGGGCCCCATAGGGGGTGGTCCAATCGGGGTACCCAGGTCATGGGACCCCGACCCTCCGCCATTGGTTCAGGGTTTCATACAAAAGAAGCTGCATGGGACCTGACTCTAGATGACGCATAGCGGCTGCAACAGGCCAACCAAGTCCCGTCCACCCTGCGCCCCCCCCCCCCCACATTGCCGCCCAAGTTGGATGAGAGTGATGATGGGGAGAGGAGGCATCTGGGAAGCTCCGGGCTATCCCTGGGGAGCCTTGGAGGGCGCTCTTGCCACGGTGCACGCGCGGTGCTAACTGCAGCCATCAGGAGGCCTCCCGGAAAGAACAACGACTACCCCGAAGCCTCTGGGATATGTTGGCAACCATACATACAACCCGGGAAGACAGGTCTTGTGCATGCAACTAAGCTCTTCTAGGGTTCTATGGGCTGTTTGGGTGGGCGCATTTAGGGATGGTGCACCGGAGTTTGACCACTGATAGTTGCCACGGTGCGGACGCGGTGCGCGTGCGGTGCAACAACACCCTCATATGCCCCCCATTTTCGACTGGCAGCCCCAGCAGCACTGGTGGATGTATTCAGCAACGCCGACCGCTTCTGCCCGTGTCCCCCCCCCCCCCTGCCCGCCAACCGGGTTCTGCCCGCCGGAAGTTGCCTCCCAACCCTCTTCCAACCGCTGGTAACAGCTGTTGCAACCTCTGTTGACCCCCCCCCTCCCACTCCTAAGGCCCCTCCTTTCCCTCCAGCACGTCCCTGGGGTGCAGGGTTGCATTGCAGGGGTTGGGACCCCACCCCCACCCGCCTTCTGGGGGCCACCAGCCCTGCGGCCCAGCCGCTCTCTCTCTCTCTCTATCTCTCTTCACCCCCCCCAGCCCCTGCCCCGAAACCCATTTAGGACCAACGGTTAGCGCGATCTACCGTTTTGGCAATCTCTTTCGACAGCCCTTGAAACCGCGGGGTCCCCGTCTTCGCCTCCAGTGGGGGGGGGGCAGACACGCATTAGAACAGTAAAAATTGAAGGAGGATCCCCCCCCCCCCCGGGTCCAAACCCCTCCCCTCCAGACCCCCCCCCTCCCCCTCTTCCAATGCAGGTGAAAGTCGGAGTTGGGGTCCTGAAAAACAGGAGAGCACCAGGAATTAACAGCATCTAGAGAGCACCAGGAATCAACAGCGAGGAATTAACAGCAAACATCCAGAGGGCAAAAGGAAATAACAGCACCCATCCAGAGAGCAGCAGGAATCAACAGCAACCATCCACAGCCCACCACCAACAAAGGCCAAAAATTTTTCTGTTGCCGAAACCATTCATGGAGCAGTTGTCAAGGAGGAGGGTCAACCCCCCCCCCTCAGACCCCCCCCCCCCCCTCCTCCGCTCCAATGCGTGTCTGGGGGGGGGGGGGGGGTTCTTTCTACGCAGCACCGCACGTCCTTGGCGACTGATGCGTCAGATTGCAGTGGCCCTGTGCCGGTCCTCTCCACATCGCATCGCCCCCTGCCCACCAAACCCCCATGTGCCAGGGCGCCGTCGAGAGCCTGGAGCCAGTCAAGCCTGGGACGCGGGTCCTTTGGAGGGAGACGCTGGCGCAGCATTTCCAGAATCCGGATGGGACGGGGGCGTACATTGAGGAGAAGAAATCAAAGAGGTGGGCGTTGCGCATCGCCGCCATGGGCTCTGCGGCCCATGGCTTGGGGCTGCGGAGGGAAAGGGCTGTGGGTCAGGGGCAGCGCTGGGGCAGTGTGTGTTTGGGGCCGGGGAAGGCGGGGCGGCTTTTCGCTCAGAGGACGGCGCTTTGGGCGTTCATTAGAGTCTCATTGCAATGCACCACAAAAAAAAAGGTTCGGGTGGAGTTGGAGGGAGGGGGGCTCCTTCGGTGATCGTTTGGAGCGGTCCAGAAAGCGGGTCCGGGTACACCCGCTGTCCGCGTTTCACTGGGCCAACTCGATTCCCGGTCGAAACGGCCACACTTTTGCGCGTCGTGCCGCGCGCACGCGATGGGCAACTCAGGTCCGGCCACTGCGCCAGCCCCGGGCCATGTCAGCCCCACTTTGGGTATGTCACCGCGTGCTCACGCAACAACGGGGGGTTGGGTTGGGGTGGGACAGGGCCTCGTTTAGGAGCAGCCCGACCACGAGGCTGAACCGCCTGACTGTCCGGTGCCAAGATCGAGCGGAACGCAGCACGGGGGGTGGGGGGGGCAAGCAATGCATTAGGACGGCTGACAACCGGAGGAGGAGCCCCCTCCCCCCCCCCTGGACCTCCCCCTCCCAGACCAAAGTGACTATACTCGCCTGTTTCCGACCGGAAACCCAATCAGTGGGGGCGCGAGTGGCGCCGTGGACATCATGGACCATGTGTGACGGCGTCTAACGGTTGGGCAGATGGGACCATGTGTGTTGCTGCTTCGCCGCGTCGAGACATGGCGTGCCGTTGAGAATGCCAGAGTGCTCCCCCACACCGGCAGTGGGGTCCATGGGGGCTGTCCCAGTCCGCTCGGCCTTGGAAGCGGACCGCTGTGCTGCACCCGGACGGACGCGCAGGCCCCCAATCCCCCGCCGGTGTGGGGCCCTGTCTCAACCCAACCCAACCCCCCTCCATCTGGGGCGGGCTGCACGCCGGGGGGGTATTTCAGTAGGGGGAAATTTCGGGGGGGAAGTATGGAAGGATGAAGCCCTTTCTTGCTCCCTGGGTCGGCAGCTAACATTTTCTCCCGCAGGGAGGGACTGGTGCTCGTGGGTGTTGCATGTCAGGATCTGTCTTTACGCTTGTGCGCATCCCAAAACTCTTTTCTTGTGTATCCTGCGTATCCCAAAGAATGATTGTGTGTACCCAGTGTGTACTCCACAATATTGTTTTGTGCATCCGCTGTGTATCCCAAGGATTGTGGTTCCCGTGACTGTACACAAGGCACTAAAATTTGCCCCCCCTCCCCCCCGCAGACCCCCCCCCGCTGTATGCTGTTTTGTTCGAGTACGCCAGTGCAGTCCGGGGATTCTGAGCTGTGCATGTCCGTGCGCCGCACGTGCGTTCAAAAGGTCACCGCGCACCCCACATTGCACACCCACACGTCACCGCGTTGTGGGGCAGGAGTGTTTCGCAATCGCCGCAGGATGCGCAAGCTGGGAAAGGTCAAGAAGTGCGGACCGCTTCAGGTTGACCGCAACGTGTCCGACATCTACAACTCCGTGACGAACCCTCTGATCAAACAGGTACAGCGTCCCGGACCCCCCGGGACGTGTCTCCCTTGCCCCGCCGACGCCGGGCCTCGAAGAGGGCCTGCCGGCAGTGCACCGGAAGCACCGGTCCATCAGAACAGCCCTACCCCTCGCACCACACCCTGTCACTGACGCCAGGGATTTTCGTGGGTTCGTGGCATGAATAATCACCAACAATCACAAAATACCACGAATTTCGGCCATTTTCAAGGCCACGAATAATCATAAATTACCATGAATAATCACGAATGCGATTTTTCATGATTGTGAGTAATCGCGAATAATTACGAATCTATTTTGCTGGTTCCTTGTTTGTTTGGGCTGTTCCATGTCGGATTGGGAATCTGATGCACATAATGCCCCCGAGCACACACCTACTGATGCAACTGATGCTACTGATGCAGCTGTTGCTGACACACCCAAGAAACCCATCGACAAAAAACCATGGCGCTGTGGCGGTAACACGACGGCTGGAAAACGGGCGGCACAGTTTCCTGATGATATGGTCACTCAGGGCAATGACATGCGTTGCAAGTGGTGCTGGGCGGTGGTGCAGTGGGAGGAAACGTTGTGTGCATGCTTGTATGCATGGTTGTGTGCATGGTTGTGTGCATGGTTAGTTTTGCCGATTGGCCGGCAGCATCGGCTGCATCCCCTAAGGCTGCCCATAAGGGTAAGACATAGCACCCACGGTTTGACGAAGTACTGCACTTGATTGAAGACGGTGGTCGCAGGGCTCAGGCACTTGGATCATGTGTGGGGTGCACTTTTCCGGACAAATGGGGGTCTGGACCTGATCGAACTTGGCCATCATCGCTGATTCCCAATGGTTGTGCACCCCCCCCTCACCCAGGCTGGTGCCGAAGCTGTGGTACGCCAATTTTTGGTCAAAGAAGACCACGAATCAAAGCCAGAAGGGTACCTATGGACTTCTAGGCCAATGACAAGCGAAATTTCGTTCTGCGCTTCGTGCTGACTGACTCTTGTGCACACATGCAATGGCCCAAATTTCCTTCGGGGGATGCCACAAAGGCTGCGTGAGGAGCGGGGGGCGGGGATGAAGGGTTGAAAGGGCTGTTTTGAGGTGTACCAGGGGTCAGCAGGTCCTCACTATCTTTTGCGGGCATCCCTGATCCGCAGGGATTGACAAATTATTCTGCAGTGCTTCAACTGAGCCCGACATTTCTCTGGTGCGTTTGGATCCACATAGCCCAAGGCAAAAACGTGCATTGTTGTAAAGGCTGGGGTGCTGCCACAGGTGCACACACAGTGGACATGCGGCGGCACATGTAGCCCCCCCCCCCCCCCCCTTTCAACACACATAGACATACTTTCGCAACGGCCAGCTACCGCTTTGGATGCGACCAGCCCCAATTCCCATCGAAGGCCTGCCCCCACCTGAGCACCCATGCCAGCATGCACCCGACAAATGCACTTGCAGTGTGTCCGCTGGCACTGGGTGCTGCCTGACCCCCGCCCCCGTTATCATGTGCACGTCCCTCCACTTGGGACTCGAAGTTCCTGAAAGGGCGCCTCACCGAACCCCCCGCATCGCTGCTGCACGCCCGGGGTAGGGCTGCACTTGACATCAGTCGCCTGACAGGGATTTTCGTGGGTCCGTGGTGGTGGACGCCCAAAATCTCATTCCTGATGATTCGTGATTCTTCGCGAGTATTCGTGGTTTGATTCGCGCTGTCACAAAGAATGGGGCGCGAAGATGCAGGCCACCAACATGCCACAGCCCAGCGCACCCAATCAACAGAAGTGATTCGGGGGGCGGGGGGGGGGGGGGGCAAAGTGGGGCACTGGTGTGCACAGCCTTTGTTTGATGGTGGGTCTATCCTATGGGATGTGGGGAGGGTTGCGGGGTGGAAAAAGAGGCTTGCGTGCGTCTAAAATCGGCAAAATCACACAATTGCAATCCAATGGTAGGCGGGCACACCACCACTACATTTTCCACAACACAAAGGTACGTTTTTATTGCGCGTGGCCATGAGAAATGGGCCGTCACAGGTCGCAAATGCAGCTGAACAAGTGGTGCTGTCCCACATTCTTTGGAAGGGGACGAGTGCGAGATGCTATGCAAGGACCAATGGTGTCGCGCAGGCACGCCTCAACAAGGCCGTTGACCATGACCACGCAGTTCGCAATACGCAGACGCAGGAGATGCTTGAACGAGTTGCCATGGACAGTGTTGAGGAATGCAAAAGGAGATTCTCAAGGACGAAGGACTGCCTGAGGACCGTCCCATTGTCTTGGTCATGTACATGGCACCCCCGGTCACGTTGACCGCACCAGACTGAAATCCATGAAGGAATCCATTTCCCAGGTTTCAGGGCAGCAGCCATTTCACGGCTTTGGGTCATCCAAAGTGGCCCCATGAGCTGACGCCGGGCAATCGCTCGGTGAAAGCAGAGCGTGACACCTGAGGCTTGTGTGCGATTTGGGACCTTCCATGAAAGTTGCCACATGGCTGTTTCAATGATGTTTCTGGAACCCATCCAGCCCCCCCCACGCCACGGCCCGTGCGGAACCCCCACCCCGTGTATTGCTGAGTTGATCGCGTGTATCCGCTTGTATGTGTCCATGTGGGTATCTATTTGAGTTGGTGTGGGGGGGGAAGGGGCTATGTTTGGTGTGGCTGTGTCAATGGCGCTGCGACAGGGATCAGACCCACACTCGGACTGGAGGCGGCAGCACCACTGCGTTTTCTCAGGTTGGGTGGCCCATCCTGCCAGCCTGGCAAGCGACAAGCACAATGTACTGGCACCATTTGCCCGCCGGTAAGTTTACGCACCCCATGGCTGCGGTATGTGCCACAGCATCAGTGCTGCAGGCGGGGGCGTTGAGGAAGGGCCGAGGCTGAGGATTCCCTCCGCATGAGAAGTGCGATTCCTCGTCGTGAGGTTGTGGGGTGCGTGGCGGAGGTCCCGGCCAGGCCCTTTCTGGGTGCCTCCCCTGCCCTGCCCCGGGGGGGGGGGGGGGGCGTGCCTGCCTTTTTCAAAATGGTGGGTGCCTTCTTCTGACAAACCCCCCCCCCCCGGGGGATGTGGGGGTGGCCCAAGAGTGGGTTGGTGGTTTTGAGGGGAAGGGAAGGTGTTGGTCGGTCGGTGAGTGGGTGGAGTGCCTCTTCAGCTGAGCCTCCCCCACCCATTGGGGTAGGTCAATTGCTGTGGGTGCCTGCCCTTGTCATTATGCCCCCCCCTACCCCTACCCCACCACCAGCGCTTTCTGATGATGAAAATCACAAAGTTCTCCGCTTCCTGCGAGAAATCACTGTGGACCTGCCGTCTGAGCGGCGCAGCACGTCGCCTGGTGCTGTACCATTCAGGGAAAGAGATGTGGTTGACATAAATTTGGTGGGGGTGCACACGGGCTGCAGCTTCAGTACAAATTTATCTGCAATTCGCCCTGGAAACCCAATAACAAGACAAGTGGACTGTCATACAACGAAACATCTGCGCCGGTGGAGCCGCGCCGAGGGTGACACAATCAAAAGAAACCAGGGGGTCTCTTCAGGGAAACTGGTGGGACTCGGCAAAATTACAAGGGTTTTGAAAAACCAGTTAACAACAGCCACTCGCAGAGTACCTTTGCTGTCTGCCGAACACTGAGCTGGTGCAACTGGCACTGTGCCCCCCCGTGTCCAACCCCCCCCCCCCCCCCCGTTCCTCCGCTCTAATGCGCAGTGGTGTCCGGCCATGGGATCGCGAGGTCGCGTCCGTTCAGAGCTCGTCATAGGAACACCGGTGCTGTGCATTGACAGCTTGAGCGAGGGCTCCAGCTCTTGAAAGGCCATCTGCACCGCACTGCCACTTGTGGGTTTGCATCTGTGCCACACGCAAGGCACCGCGGTAGCCGAAAAATCGGCTAGTGTCAGTTGGTCCCAAAATTTTTTCCAGTCGGCTAGTTCCGCTGGCAAAATTCATCAAACGAACGTGAGGAAAGGTGGCGAGGCTGTGGAAAAGTGAGGAGAATGTGACTGAGAAAAACGGGGAATCTGCCCCAAATTGTCCCAGTTTTCTCCGATACTTCTCCCATTTCCTAGCAATTTCGCACGTTGTTTCTCATTTTCATAGAATCTATTTTTGGCCATTTCTCACGATGCCCCGTTTCCCCCCATTTCCCCCCATTTTCCCTCCGGTTTCCCCCATTTTGTCACCATTTTTCCATTTTCCCCATTTTTTCGAGCCCTTGCAGCTGGCCGGCTAATTCGGCTGCGCTTAGCGCGGATGCTTGCACACGATGACTGAAGGCAAAGGGTTGGTTTTGGAAGTGCACGATTTACAGGCGGGTTGCCCATTGCCGGCTGCCATGTGCCCGGTTTGGTGTTGTTTTGGCCACTCATCGGCCGTCGTGGGTAAATGTGAGGGTGGTGCTTGGCTTTTCCTATGCTCCGCTCTCCTGCCGATCCCCCCCACCCACGCACACGAGACACCCTTGTCCAGGGTACAGCGGGTGAACATGTTGACAAGAACTCTGGTGGTGCCTCCGGCGCCGCGTCTCTGAGGGAGCCTCTGGGAACTGCACTGTGCTGAGATGTGCGTCAGACATTGCGCTGGGATGCGCCCCAGCAAATCTGGTGGGTGACAAACATCGTCGCCCCATGCCCCAGACGCGGTCGGTGTCTTAACCGTCCTGGGCAAGGGTCTGGGGCAGGCTACCAATGGTGTCTGGTGTGAGGCATCCCCCTCTGGCCGCAGTCCCCCTCTCTCCAGCCCACAGAAGCATGTGCTGGCCGAAGACGCGATCTGATATGTATTGGGTCCTGTATTAGGCCGGCTTTGGGAATGCTTCCTTCGCGCCTCAGGCGTGTAGGGGTAGTTAGCTGTGGGGTAATTGGCACCGCATTGTCGTTCCTCCATTTTGGTTGAAGGAATTAGGTCAAACGGGGCATCATGGCGAGGTACAATACTCAAAACAGACAAAAAACCTTTGGACAACCACTACCCCTTTAAAAGTACGGTTCGCAGAGGGTACAGTTCCCCCCATTCCACGATAATTACCCAAATTGCACGCCGCAGGATTAGCGTTCCCTTTGCCAGAAGCTGATGGATCAATGGTTGCCTGGGCTGCGCGGTATGTCACGCAGCCCCGGACTGCCCTGCTTTTGCTCGAAATCTGCTGCGATCGGGTAGCGTGGGCCTCACTCACCCGTGTTTCATTCCACAGGACTGCACACACTACTGCATCCCCAATCAATTGTATGCGATGCTGAACTCGATGGTGTTGATGCACTTGGAACACTTACCAACCTGACACCCGCGTGCGGGGGGGGGGGGGGGGTTGGGTTGGGTCTCGGCTTGCGCCAAAGGTGGTGACCGACGGCCAGTGTGCCCGTACCTCACTGGCTCGACTGGGTAACCCCCTCTAGTTGTCTGGTCTCACAGCCGTCCAGGCTGCTGACGACCCCCGTACCTCGTCACGGCGCTGACGAGAGGGAGATACCGCCGTGCCTGTATGTGTCTGTGCGGGGGCGGGGGGGGGGCAGCCGCGCGGCACCGCCCCTGAAGATCTGGTCCTCTGGTTTGCCTTTTCGCTGCGGTTGCTTGCGCGTCCTGAAGAGGGCGACGACACCACGGCTTTGGCTCCACGAGTTGTTCTGTCTGGCATGCGCAAGCAGTTGGCTAGTGCAAATTGGCTTCTGAAAGATTGGGGGAGCCCCATGCGCTGTGCGAAAAGTAGGCTCTTTTGGACCCGTTTTCCCTGATCGCCGAGGTGACCGCAGCAACCACTGTGTTCCCATACACAGGACTGCTCGGATTCTTACTCAGTCCAAGAACTCGGATAAAGCTATGTTTCCCACTGAAAATGCCGGATGGCTGTCTAAATCTGCTGGTTTGCCCTGCGGACATATGCTTCCCTCGTGTCACGGGAAACCTCACTGACTCATGGGCGCTGTGCACGCGCTGTGCAGAAATGCCCCCATAGTGTTCTTGGGCTCTCTGATTCACTATACAAGGCCCCACAGCACCGCAAGCAGAACCTCACCACGCCACACCATGCCACGCCGCACCTGCCAGCCAGAATGGTGTCGTGCACAACTATCTGCCGGGTCAAGTACTCAGGTCCTCCCTGGAACAGTAACATTGCAACACGATTTCCTCCACATGCCTTCGCCAATCGGTGGCGTTAACCTAAGTCACACTTCCAATCTCCGGGGAGGGCCACACTGACCACTGTTGCCCGCATTTGTTCACAGTCCGTAACCTTCAAGCATCACCATCGGTGGAGAAAGGGTCCCTTTTGCAACCCCAGACCTGGTGTCTCACCTGCGGGCCTTCCCCAAGCACCACTCCACGCACTGAAGCCATGGATGTCGGTGGTGCTTGGGCCAGGGTGCTATGGGGTTGCAGAAGCTGCAACATTCTGACCCACGACTCATTTGCTCGGGGGGGGGGGGGGCACCGAGGGGGGGGGGGGGCGGGGGCGTGTAGTGAAGTGAACAAGATACTTATCAGTCGCGTCCGATATTGTGTACGTTGGGTTTGTGACACTTGGACGAGCCCTCAGGAACACTATTTCAGGGTATTTCTGTGTCACAGCGAAAGGCGCCCACGGCAATGTCACTGAAGAGCTTTTTGTTCTGACTGTTGCTTGCAGCCTGTGCCTTGCAGCGTAAAGTTTAGCATCCAACATCTGCATCCCTCAGCCGGGGTTCGAAATATGGGGGATAAGGGTCGGAAAAGGGGATTCTCTAACCAGCCAAACACAAGGGCAGCGGTGTATGCTCGTACCAGCACGGAAATGGGCGGCCAAGTGGCCACAACACCCACGATCTGTTCTGTCCTGGTTGGCAAAGGATGACCGATGGACGTGCGGTTCTTCTTTGCAAGCCACGTTCCTGCTGCTGCCATCTGATTGCCCCCGTTCCACGGATTTGGCACCAATTGTTGCTTTCTGAGCCACACAACCCTCTTCATGCAACACCCCCCCATAACCGGCGGCCGATTTCGGCCGATTTCGCCGATTTGTTCTCCCGATTTGTTGGGTTTCTGTGATTTTGCCGATTTTTGCTGCCGATTTGTGCGGGTTCTGTGATTTTGCCGCTTCGTTCTGCCGACTTGTTGGGGCTTTTGGTATTCTAGGACACCTGATTGGAGGCGTCACTCTAAGATGTGTATCATTTACTTTGGGACACTGGATAATACCTTTTCTCTCTATATTGGTTGTTCAGATTGGCACCATGAAGTGTTTTTACTGCCCACAAAAAGACGCGTCTGTGGTTCCCTGGGATTCAAATGAGATGCAAATGGGAAGTCTGTGTGCATTCATCTTCTTCTGGCAGGCTTTGTTTGTGCATGGAAAACCAATTTTTTCAGCAAGACAAGTGACAAAAAATGCAAAAAAAAAATCGGTCCACGTATTGAACCCTCGCTGGCCAATTAGTAGACCAGTTCTGAATATTTTGGCCGTTTTTGGAAGGCGGTATTTTTGTTATTTTTCATCCATTTTGGTCATTTTTGGATGGTGGTAGTTTGGTTATTTTTGGCCATTTTCATCGTTTTTGGACTCCGGCATTTTTATTATTTTCGACTAATTTGGCCGTTTTCGGGGGGTAGTATTTTTATTCTTTTTGGCCATTTCGGCACTTATCGGAGGGCAGTATTTGTATTATTTTCAGCCATGTCGGCCGTTTTCGGCGGGCGGTATCGCTATTGTTTTCGGCGATTTTGACCTTCTTTGGAGGGCGGTATTTTTATTGTTCTCGGCCATTTTGGCCGTTTTCGAAGGGCGGTATTTTCATTGTTCTCTGGCGATTTTGGCCCTTTACGGAGGGCGGTGGTCTTATTGTTTCCGGCTATTTCGGCCGCCTTCAGAGAGCAGCATTTTTATTATTTCCGGCCATTTGGGCCTTCTTTGGAGGGCGGTATTTTTATTATTCTCGGCCCTTTTGGCCCTTTTCGAAGAGCGGTTTTTTCATTGTTCTCTGGCGATTTTGGCCCGAAGGCGGCCGAAATGGCCGGAAATAATAGAAATACCGCCCTCCGAAGGCGGCTGAAATGGCCGACAATAATAAGACTACCGCCCTCCGAAACGGAGGGCGGTATTTTTATTATTTGCAGCCATTTTGGCTGTTTTTGGAGGGCAATACTTTTATTATTTCCGGCCATTTGGGCCTTCTTTGGAGGGCGTTATTTTTATTATTCTCGGCCATTTTGGCCCTTTTCGAAGAGCGGTTTTTTCATTGTTCTCTGGCGATTTTGGCCCGAAGGCAGCCGAAATGGCCAGAAATAATAGAAATACCGCCCTCCGAAGGCGGCTGAAATGGCCGACAATAATAAGATTACCGCCCTCCGAAACGGAGGGCAGTATTTTTATTATTTGCAGCCATTTTGGCTATTTTTGGAGGGCGATCTTTTTATTATTTTTGGCCATTTTCGGCGGGCGCTATTTTCTTTTTTTTCACCAATTTTGGCCGTTTTCAGAGGGCGGTATTTTTTTTCTTTTCCGCCATGATGGCTGTTTTCGGGGGGTGGTAGTTTTATTATTTTCGGGTATTTTGTCCGTTTTCGGAGTGCGGTGTTTTTATTATCTTTGGCTATTTGGGGTGTTTTGGGGGTGCGTATTTTTATTATTTTCAGCCATTTTGGCCGTTTTCGGAGGGCTGTATTTTTTGGCCATTTTGTCGGTTTTTGGAGAGCGGTATTTTTATTATTTTTGGCCATTTTGGGCAGGCGTTATTTTCATTATTTTCGGCCAGTTGGGGTGTTTTTGTAGTGCGTATTTTTATTTTTTTTCCGGCCATTTTGGCCCTTACCGGAGGGCGGTATTTCCATTTTTTTCGGCGATTTCAGCCGCTTTCGGAGGGCGGTATTTTGCTTCTTTTCGGCCATCATGGTTGTTTTCGGGGGGGGGGGGGGGGTTATTATTTTCGGTTATTTTGGCCGTTTTCGGAGTGGGGTATTTTTCTTTTTTTGTCCATTTTGGGTGTTCTGGGAGTGCGTATTTTTAGTATTTTTGGCCATCTTGGCCGTTTTCGGAGGTCGGTATTTTTATTTTCTTTCGGCCATTTTGTCGCTTTTTTGGAGGGCACTATTTTTACTTTTTTTGGCCAGTTTGGCCATTTTTGGAGTTCGGTTTTTTCATTATTTCCGGCCATTTGGGGTGTTTTGGGAGTGCATTTTTTTTATTTTTCGGCCATTTTGGCCCTTTTCGGAGGGCGGTATTTTTTTTCCGGCGATTCTGGCCATTTTTGGAGGGCAATTTTGTTTCGTTTTCGGCCTTCATGGTTGTTTGGGGGGGCAGTATCTTTATTTTTTCCGGCTATTTTGGCTATTTTTGCAGCACGGTATTTTAATTACTTTTGGCTATTTTGGGTGTTGTGGGAGTGCGTGTTCTTATTATTTTGGGCAATTTTCCGAGGGCAGTATTTTTTTTGGCCACTATTTTTTTTGGTCACTCGGTTTTCGGAGCGCGGTATTTTTATATTTTTTGGCCATTTGGGGCATTTTCGGATGCCGGTATCTTTATTATTTTTTTACCATTCTGGCGGTTTTCGCAGGACCGTATTTTTAATATTTTCGGCCATTCGTCCCTGTTCGGACGGCGGTATTTTTATTATTTTAGGTCATTATGAGTGTTTTCGGAGGGCTGTATTTTTGTTATTATTGGTGATTTTGGCCTATTTCGAAGGGCGGTATTTTATTCTTTTGGGCCATTTTGGGTGATTTCGGAGGGCGGTATTTTTATTATTTTCGGCCATTTTGGAGGGCAGTATTTTTATTGTTTGCGGCCATTTTGGTCGTCTTCCGAGGGCGGTATTTTTATTATTTTTGGGGCCGTTCTCGGAGCACTTTATTATTAGTATTATCATCGGCTACTTTGGCCCTTTTTGGAGGGCTTTGTTTTTTTTATTATTTTCGGCCATTTTTGCCGTTTTCGGCGCCACCATTGACTTGTGTCCTCTGCATGACAGTGTCCGCCATGGGTGATGGTGATGTAGCAAATGACCTTTTGGATCCTTCTCCTCCGCCCCTCTTTATCTTGGGCCGGTGGTTACCGGCAAAGCCAGCAAAGCTGTCATCGAGCGTGTTTTTGAAGGACAAGGCAAGCAGGGCATTTTGCAGGATGTATATCTTTGCCATGTCATAGGAAGCCTTTGGTCCTCACAATGTCCCCATGACGGCAATCCCAGTGCCCAAATTGCATGTGCTGCAGAACGTAGCCGGGGTGACCACATGTGAATGGCTTTGCCTGGGCGCACTTGTGGCAGCAAGCGATCAACAAATTTGAGTTTCTGGCGAAGAAGAAGAAGGAGACCTGGGAATCCATAGACCCCCCCCAATTTGAGACCCAAAGAATCCATTTTTGAAGGGATTAGCCTGGTTTGAAACACTATGTTAGAGATACCGAATCGCCAAGCTATAGTGTTCGCATAGACAACTGCTATTTTCAGTACTGCTCAGAAACTGACAATAGTCTGAAAAATTTCCAACTTTTTGCCCTTGCAGAGCCCCCCCACCACTGTCTAGTGGTAACTTCGAAACCAAGCTTTTTGAATTACTTGGGTAACAAAGGGGGGGGTACCCCGGATCCTAGGTAGACCCCCACCGGTTGGGCCACGGGGGGGGGGGTTGTTATCGTATTGGCCACATGTATATAGTATACTCTTGTATAGAATATACAAGGGGTAGGAGGCGAAGGTAGAATGTTGTGATATCACACCACATTGTCTTTACCAGGCAACTCCACACCCTGACGGTCAGAAGGTAGCAGTGTTCCGGGGAAGCAAAGGGAAAGGGAAAGGAGAAGGTTTGAAGGACACTCTAAGCGCAGTTCCTGCCCAACGCACTGTCATCGATCTCACTGTGCCAGAGGATGAATGTACATGCTGGCGCATGGTGGAGCGGTTACAAGCGCAAAGCAATGCACCCCCTGAGGAAAAGGCAAAAAACTGCCACCGTCCAACTGGTTTGAATGCAACACGGCAGAAGTAGAGCACTTCCTATATATGCAAACGCCTCACGGCCTAACCCCGAGCAGCCGTGACCAGGGGCAAACAGGGCTAATCTATCATGGCCTAACGGTGATGCTGGTTGATAGCTGATTGACACTGTTTAACATGTGGTTGACGCTGGTTGACAGGTGGTTGCCAGTGCTTGAAAGGTGGTTGACGCTGGTTCACAGGTGGTTGACGTTGGTTGACAGGTTGTTGGCGTCGGTTGCCAGGTTGTTGGCGCTGGTTGCCAGCCGGTTGACGCGGTGGTCTGGACCCTGGTTTGGCCGATTGATAAGCTTTTGGTGCCTTGTTAGAAAAGTGTTGCGTGCATACATACATTAAGCGGTCTAATATGCCACCCTTTCTCACTACTATGCATTTTTAAAGTTTTGGAACCATGTGTGGATGGTTTGGTCCTCCATGAAACATTTGTAAGGTCAAATTTGTTATTTGTGGTGGTTTGGACCCTACATACAATGAAATTGTGCCAACAAAGGAATCCCTCCAACTCTTGTAGTATGTGGTGGTTTGGCCCTTGCATACATACATAGTTTCGGGAGTACAATGAGTCACTCTTCTCCAACAACATGTTTTGAACAAATGCATCGGGCGGGGGGGGTAGTCCCCGACTCCAACACCCCTCAACCCCACCCCCGACCCCCCATCGACGGGGCCAAAATGTTTAGAAGGTCCTTGCCATAGTACATGCCAATATGCAAAAATTGGCTGGCGACGGAAAGTTTTGGTGCCACATTTGAAGGGGCTGGTAAAACAGGTCACCCCATGTGTTTATGCTTGGTTTTGTTTGGGCATTTTACCTGCCCCCCAAGAAGGCAGAATTTGTGTAGCCACTTCCGATTTTGTCGCCTTGTTGGGGATCCCCAACAAGGAGGGACTTTTTTTTTATCAGTGCCATTTCCCCATTCACCTTTTGGATGAGGGTGGGGAAGCCTAGTTGGGGGTTGCTGAGCGGTTTGCAGGGTTAACAAGCACCGCCCATTTCGTGAACCTAAGTCAAACCATGGATCATGAATTATACACACGGTTTGTCAAAGGGGTTGAGCAACAGCCGCGTTCAGGATTCGTTCACTGGTATCCCACGCTCCGCGCCATCATACTGCAGCCATGTGTTGTGGCCCCCAATGCAACGTGGCGTGACATGCTGCAGTGCACCCCCTCAGGAAAAAAAAACCCCCCGGTCATGGTGGAACACGGTTAGGCCGTGACATATTAGCCCTATTTACCTTGGTCACGGCTGCTCGGGGTTAGGCCGTGAGGCGTTTCCATATATAGGAGGTGCTCTACTTCTGCCGTGTTGCATTCGAACTAGTCACACGGCGGTATTTTTTTTGCCTGGGGGGCAGGTAACCCGGCGCTCCATGAGTCAGTCCCACGATTGGAGACTCGTGTTTGGCCACGCCTGGCCATGGTAGCCGGGGCGGCTTCTCTTTGAGCAGTGGCAGAGCATTGTATAGTGGTTGTTTATATGTTGCTGGGATTAGAAAAGAGGGCGGGGATGCTGGGAAAAGGGGCTGGACCAGTTGCAAACTTTGATGGGCGGGGGTGGTTGGGAAAAGTGCTGGCGAGGTTGTCCTTGGAAAAGGGGGTGGGGGTGGAGGTTGGAAAAGGTTTTTGGAACTTTTAATGGGTGGGGCTAGTTGGGAAAAGTGCCTGCGAGGTTGCATGCAAGGTTGCCGGTTGGGCTGGGCTCGCGTTGGTGCTTGGGGATTGCCTTGAGCCGAAGCATGGAAAACTTGTTCGGGGTGTTCCTACCAAGAACTGCTTGGAAATAGTAGTTCCAACCATACCAGGGAACACCATCAAGTGGAAGCGACTGTTGTCTCCATGGGCCAACTCAAAAAGTTGGCTGTGAATACCACAGCAGAGTTGTAGCAATACCCCTGACCAAATATACATCTCAAGGGAAGCATATTTGTTACATGTGAGAGCATAGCAGCATGAAATTGTTGTTGAATTTGCCCTCCCACTTTAAGGTGATGAAATATTGCATGGGATCCATGTAACGCCATCGCTTCAATGGGACGGAGATAGGTGCAAATTGCAAGCAACTGGTCCATGTGGATGGTGTGGATGGGTGACGTTACAAAGAAAGACTGAAGCCGCATGGGACACAACGAAGAACTTAGGTTGGGTTTTCATCTTATCAACCATTTGTAGCCTAGCGGCAATTGTATGCTGACGATGTTAGTGCAGACCAAACCATCACAAACCAACAGTGGAATCTTGGCATAGGCGTATGGTGAAGCAAACCTGACCCATTGTGGCAAAAAAAAAAACAAAGAAGGCTGCTCAGGGTCACAAATGTATCAGAAGGCTCAATCAGCGGCAAAGGGTTCTACAGGCTTGATGGGTGCTGACCAAAGCCAACATGGATTCATATTCTATACACTTTTTAGGGTATTCCTCGCCCCATCATGTTCTCCATCGCATCGAATCGCGTTGAAGTGCCCAGCATCCTGCGCCCGAACACCGAGGGGGATGGTGTCGACTGGCGGCAGGCGCGCACCATCGGGGGCATCGAGGTGTACCGACCGGAGGTGGACCCGCACTGGGCTGGCGTCAACACGTACCCCCCAGGCACCCGCATGGGCAAGATCGGCCGGCCGGACGACCACGAGTACCCCATGAGTCTCGCCCAGCCCATCGAGGTCTGTGCTTTGTGTCGCACCTTTCCAAACACGGGGGCAGGGGGGCAACTTTTTGCAATTTTTCGCTATTTCTCAATTTTTCGCAGTTTCCGGCAATTTTTCAGCAATTCCTTTTTGCTTGTCTACCTCACGTGCGTGTTGGTGCCGTGTGTGCCCCCTGTGCAGAGATTGCTCCTTGAGGCTTTGGGAAGTTTGGTGACGGCACCGCAATTTTCCGGCAATTTTTCGCAGTTGGATTTGATGCTTCCCCCCACAAGCCCGCCCCTCCCCCCCCCCTGCCAAACACTGCGATCAGCGTGCACCTTCCCCAACAAAGTGTGTCCTGCCGCCGAATACGCCGGTCAAGGCTTTGCTTCCTTTCGTGGGGTGGGGGGTGGGGGGGCGCTCTGGTTTCTGTGTTCCTCTGCCTTGCTGCGCTGCGGTGCCAGGCCCGGTCGAGCACAGGCACTCGCGCAAAAAGCCCGCAGTGGTGTTGGGGATGATTCCCACCCGTGGCCAGCCGGGAGCCGGGTGTCGCTGTGATCAGTTGAGTCGACCTGCCGGGGTCCTCCTGATAGGGCTGAACAGACCCTGGTGTTGAGTGCCAGATTTCGCTTGAGCGAACCGGCAGGGGTGATCGCCGTGACCGCCACTGGGGGCCTGTAGCACGGGTGCCACACCACCGGTCGGGGGGCTGAGCGAAGGTTAATGCCATATGGATCCTCAATGTCTTGACCACCACAACCCACCGCCGATGGAGAAACAGAAATGGTGGGGTCAAGACAGCGGCTGGGCGGACCTTCAGGAGAAGATCAACACTGCATCATCCGGTGAAGAATAAACGGGTGACTGTCCAGGGCCCCGTAAAGAAACCACAGATGGACTACATGTCACACAGGGGGTTCTCAGCTCGCGCCAAAGGCGGTGTCCCATGGCCAGTGTGACCTTACCTCACCGGCGCGACTGGGTCCCAACCTTCGGGTGTCTGGTCTCAGAGCCGCCCAGACCGCAGATGATCCCTGAACCCCACCAAGGCGCTGGTGCAAGGGAGACATCGCCGCGCGTGTGTGTGTGTTGGCCGCAGGGGGCGGTGAACCGCTAATCAGTCGGTCTGTGTGCGCATCAATTGCTTTTGATGCCCATGACAGGTGACAGAGGAACGAATGTCTCGGTTGATGTATCAGGCGTTGTCTAGGCTAGTTTAGTTGGAGGCGTCCGAACCAGCCCACATCCTGCGATCGGGGTGCTTCTGCTGTCTCAGCGAAAGGCGCCTATGACAATGTTACTGAAGAGCTTCGCCTTCTGAGTGTGTTGCGCTGCAGCCTTTTGTGGCGTTTAAAGGTCAGCATTCAACATTCGCATCCCACAACGGGGGGGGGGGGTGCACTGTGGGTCTGCAGCCTTTGGGGTCATGGGCTAAGTACCAGTGGGGAAGATAAAATGCCGCAGCCAAAAGAGAGCGGTGCCCCCAATGACACTGTGGTCTCTGCAGGACATTCGGGTCCACTGTATGCCGCTGTACCTACAGACCGAAAGGCGCCTGCGGTCCCGCTGATGAGGCTTTTGTTGTGTTACTGACTGCTGCGTGCCTTTGCCTCCTCCACGTCTCCGTTAGGGGCGGGGGGGGGGCGCCGTGTGCTGTGCCCACGCTGTGCGCACATCCGCCGTTGTGGAGCCCCCCAACCAGGGCCTCCCCCTCGCGGACCCGTCGTCCATCGATGCATTGGAGAACGGTGGTTGACTTCCGAACGGTGCCTGCGGCGGTCAAGCACAACTCACACCCCGTCCCGTTGGCCACCACCGCCCCCCCAGGGTGGGGAGGAGACTGAGGGCCGATCTCTTCGTCTGGGCCGCTGGGTGCGTTGGCCCCAGTCCCGCATGTGGGTCGGCTCCATAAGCCCAATCCCCGCCGTTGGGGCAACGGGGATGGGCCCCAGTTGCACGCCTGTGCCCGAGGCATCCCCCCTAACCCCTCCCCCATGGCGCCTGGAGCACATGCCACAAGCAGCACCGCAGGCACAGTGCCTCCGCACTGATATGCGACCCCGGGTGCTCTGGAGCAGCGGTTGCGCCATGGCACCTGCAGGGGAAGGGGTATATCTCGGCAAAATTTCGGGGTGGGAATATTGTTTTTCAGATCGGTGCCGAAATTGCCCCCCCCCCCCCCCCCGAAAGTTATAGCGCAATCCCTGCCATTTCCTGCTCCCTGGGTCGGCAGCTGACACTGTTCTTCTGGAGGGGTACTGGTGCACGTGTATTGCATGTCAGGATCAGTCTTTCTGCTGTGTGGTGGTGTGTATCCCAAACGATTGTTTTCTGTGTATTCCAAGGACTTGTGGTTCCCGCAACTTTACACAAGGCACCAAAATTTGGGGGAGCCGAAATGTTCGCCCCCCGAAAATCCACCCCCCCACACACCCTGTACGTGCGGTCCTTGACAAGCACATTCCTGCTCCCCACTGTCTCCCTCATGTAATCGGGCCACACGAAGTGGAGCCCCCGTACACGACCTCCCCTTCTGCCACCAAGTCCCCCCCCCCCCCCCGAAGCGCGCCGCGAGCCCTTTGCCGCATGCCGTTGCAGGTGGTAAGCGCCCCCAGGCCCTACCCCCTGCTCTCTCGCAACGGCCCCCGCCGCCGATCAGAACCCGAACTCGACGTCTACCGGCCGAGCTGGGTGCGCGACGGGCGTGGGGGCTACGTGCCGTCGGCCTCGTACCGCCCCCACATCCACGAGCCGGGGCATGAGCCCAGCCCGTGGCGCACGGTCCACGCCTATGACGACCGGTACCCTCGCGAGGTGCGTGAGGTGCGCCGGCCGTACGCGGCCCCGCCGGCGTACCGGGGCTACACAGCGCCCCCACGGGCCTACCCGGCGGCGTACCCGCCCTCGGCGCGCACGCGTGCCGGGTACACGCACGTGGAGTGATCCGCCGCAGGAGGCGGCCGCTCAAGGGGCGCGGCGCGAAGGAGCATCGGACAAGCATACGCACCAGCCGCCGTGGCAGTGAGTGTCCGTGAGTGGCAAAAATTCCCATTTTTCCGTCTGTGAGTGAGTCGGTGAGCTGATATTTGCAAAGGAACTCCGGAAAAATGCCCACATCCCGCCACAGCCCTCCACAACCCACATCCCGTGTGCTATGCCCTCTATTTCCCCCATTTTCCCCCATTTCCCCCCATTTGCGCCCATTTTTCTCTCCATTTCCCCAATTTCCCCCATTTTTCCAGCCTCTGAAGTCCCGGTTTGGTGAGTTGGTGAGTTCGGTGGCGGTGAGCGCGGATGCCTGATCAGATGAAGCGGGCTCCATGCGTGGGCAAGGCTCGGGTCCGTGGGCTGCGGCCCGTCGATGAGGGCGTCAGGCCACAGCGCAACCCGCAGAGTCGGTGCTGTTTGGGCTGCTGCACGAGGTTTTTGGTGGCCATACTTAGCATGGGTCGGGCGAGGGGTAAGTGTTGGTCTGGCCTCACTGGGCAGGTGATCGGAGTTAGGGATGCACAGGAGGGGAAGGGGCCCCGGAAGGGGTTCCAGAATCGGTTAGGCAGGTGCTTGGAGACGGTGGCCACAGACGCTGAGGGCGGTTGCTGTCTGTTGCCCAGGAAGCTTGCGGTTGCGGTCAGGAAGAGCAGCTGGGCCGTAGGCTGGGGATCCTGGAGGGGGGGGGGGGGGGGGCACCTCCCTCCCGTTCCAATGCTTCCCAGACTCTGTGCGATTTTCAGGCAGACAGACAGGCAGGCAATTGGACGGACGGACAGACGGAGCGGCAGGCGGGAATGTTTGCCCGGCGCGCGCCCGGGGCATGTCCGGTGCGTAACCTTTGTCTTAAGTATCTTATCTCTAGCCCCAAGTTTATCCTCACCTTGGGAAGTCCCCCAAGTAGACCACACTAGACCGCAAACCTTCTCTGCACGGCACTTTGTATAAGCCAAAATATGAGAATTCAACAACACAAAATGTCACTCCCACCACTTCCAACCACCACCCTTGCCATCGTCATAAACTGGGTGCAAAGGATGGGCCAAATTCTTAGACAAGGCGAGAAGGTACTCCAAATTGTTTGTTGAGGTGGGGGCAAAAACAGGCACGAGTGGGGAATGGTCAAAAAACGATGCCCGGCGCGCTAACACTCCCCCCGTCACAACATATAACTTACAGTCCTCACCCCGTACCCCCTTCGCTCGAATGCTCTTCCAAAAAAGCCTTCTGTCTCGCCCCCACGGGCGTTGACGAACTTCGGAGCGGCCCAGATGTGCATGCCACGGCAATTTCCGTTCAACTTCAAGCGGACCATGCAACCTGAACTTACAGCCGTTGTGCCACTTAACTGGGACTCGCGCTGTGTCCGCAGGCACACATTGGAGATGTCTCTTCGTTACTGTTACTTGTGCACATTGACACTTTTTTTTTGTACCATTGCGTTTTTGTATTTACATGATTTTGAAATTTTGGGTTTGTGCCGTTCTTGTTGTGGTTCTCGGCCAATGTCAGTGGGGGTTCTACTCTTTTTGTTGAATTTAATTTGTGCCCCCCCTATATGGCCCCACCGGTGAGGACTTAGCCGTTTGCTAGCTTGGCTGAAAAATGGCGGTTCCTGGGCAACCTCCACCAACCCTTGGGGACCCTTGGGCTGTCGTTGGATGATCATTTGGTCATAATGGAGGTACGTATAAAGCCACCGGGAGCCATGTGGCACCAACTAGGCCCTCTTAGTGCTGCTTACTGGCCCTCAAAAGCGCCGTTTTGGGCTTATGTGCACTGCCGGGCTCTAATGAACATGCTGCAGCCGCACTCCCATCGACGTGTGAATCGGTGAGAAGCGGCCATGCAAGAGACCCTGCTAAAGAGCCACCCTGCGGGAGGGCGCGCTCTCTTGGATGCGTGCCCCTGACGCCCCTGCAGTCTTGTTTTCCTGCTTTTTGCTGTTTTTGTAACCGTCTTTACCGTTCAGTTTTCCAACCGTTTCCCTCCATTCATAAACCTTTTTGCAACAGTCGTCTGTGTTGCGTTTACAGCTTTTTGCCATTTTCCCCTGCCTTTACTGTACGGTTTTACCATTTTCCCTGACACATTTCTCGTTTTTTTTTCTCGACCGTTTCTACCTGGGGTGGGGGTTTACCGGTGTTTCACAATTTTTTTTAACGAATCTCTAGAATTTGCTGAGGTCTTGCTTCACAACAGGAGCTCAGTGCTGTGTGGTACCCTGGAAGTGAGGTGCAGAAGGTTTCATGAGGGTTGCTGTTTTGGGTATGATGGTATTTGCAGGCATGTGCCACCCCGGGTTCTCAGACTAGTGCACCATATCCTGGGTCAGGGCCGACATGCAGAAGCTGCAGGGCCCGGTTCATAGGCAGCGTCAAGCACCCAGTGCTGGCTCGGTGGATCTTGCTGTTTTCTGGAGTTCTGTTACCCCTACCTCAAACGCAACGCAGCATCAAGGGCATGGCTGTCTGATGGGTCTTTATGGATCCTCCCGCAGACCTTGCTGACCACGTTGGACTGGTCATCGCCATCGAAGGTTGCCGCCATCGCTCACAGCCTGTGCTTGGGGTTCCATGTGTGTACCACAGACCACCGACAGTAGTTCCAACAGGTGTTGACCCATGCTCTGATCACCCGGGCTGAAGCGTTCCCCCCTTCCTCCCCAACGATTCGTGACACCTGGTGATCCGGACCGCCCTGTCACATTTTCCACATCAGATGTGGTGAACAGCACGCTCCAAACTTCACGGTCATGGGAACGCTTGAATGTGAGGCCTGCTGGCACCGGCAGGGCAGTGGTCACCATAAGGGCACTATGCCGTAATAATGAGCACTGGGGCGAACATGCCATTCTGACCCAGAAAACTGCGCCTTGACTTCCTGCCCCCAATAGAACAGCAGGTTGCACATGGCACTGAACACCAGTCGCACTCCGCGGTACCCCAGCATTTATGCAATTGCCCGTTCACTGCTCAGGGGTGATGCCCTATTTCTGGCTTCCTTGCCTGGTTGGCTGCAGGTACATGTGGAGGTTAGGTCACAAACGTTCATTTGTGGGTGGTGCTAGTATGCGCAGGTTGTGACTGTGCTGTCTCTGGCCCTTCCCATCTTGGCAGATGGGCGGCGTTTGTGTGTGGTTGGTGGGGAGCTGTGGCTGCAGAAGTGGAGGCTCCCAATGGTATTCTAGAGGATAAAGCAGTAAGAAGATCGGAGAGCCTTAGAAAGGAGGGCTGCACAAAGGTGCCTTTATGAATCCTGCTAATAGAGGCGGCCCATTTGAATCCCCCCCCCCCGCCCCCCAATGTCGAATGAATGCGTTGTCAGGTGTCGACCATCGTCATTCTATTGCCAGTCAATGCCTTGTCCAACGAACACTTCCGCCCAGACTGTATTTCTTTGAATGCAATGAATTAGGTACCGGGTGCTGATCCCGGTACCTCATCAATTAGGTGCTGAATGGCATGTCCAACGAACACGCCTATTTGGACCGTATGTTTTGAGGACTTTATTGTTCGCTGGACATGGGGGAGGGGCAGGGCACCTCTTACGACCAGACCCCACACATCTGCACAGCGTTTGTTGCACATTCGTCTTCGCACTGCCATTGATCCATTCCATTCCAAGTCCATGTGTTATGACCACACCTGAAGACAGGAGAAAGACATTCGACATTCTCAAACATGGACAAGCTGCTACAGCTTCTTCACCCAAAATGCGTACCACCAACTCATCAAGACAGGAAGAAGGGCTGGGTGGGCCGGTCGTGGGAAACGAACCAACCAGTGTGAGTGTGCTGGACTCACATCATGAGGACAATGCGAGTGACGAGAACCAACACTTTCAAGGACAACTGCGCCCAAGAAAACTTATGTCCGCTCTCACATTGATCCTCTTTGTTCACCTAGTCCTCGTGCTAAGGTCTTGCTACCACTGAGTTGGGCAAAGTTCTCTTAAGGCCCAAGGATATAGATGCAATGATGATGATAGTGATGGTTGTCATTGTTCGATGATGAAACATAAGCGCCAAATGGGTAAAAAGGTGTTATTGGCACACACATACAACGGCCCACTAGTTTCAGACCCTTACTTTTAATGCTTTATATTTATGGGGTTGAAATTAGTATTGCTTTGGAGGGTAGATCTTAGGGATTGGTAAACAGTGGAACATTCTAAAGATCCAACAAATTGTTATCTATTGCTTTCAAGCCACTAATTTGACTGTCACCTTGCTGCCTTTGGGGGGAACCATTATGAGTCTTTGGGCATGTTCCTCCCAGCATTCCATGTAAGTCAGGTGCTAAAGGGTGAGTATGAGTGCCGGGCATTTTTTTAGACCATTGCCCACCCGTGCCTGTTTTTGCCCCCCCACCAAACTATCTGCCCCCGAGAACTCAGGGGCAAGCTCAAGGGTGATGTTGACGTTTCTGTATTTGTCAGTTTCTATTGGGGACCCCCGAGAACGTTGGGGTTATGCCATCAATGCGACATTTTTGGGCCCCCGAGAAGGCAAAGGGGGGTGTAGCCATTTCGGATTTTGGCTTTTGTTATTGGGGACCCCCGGAAGGCAGGGGCTAGGTAGCCAAGTCTGTTTTTGTCCCTATGTGGGGACCCCCGAGAAGGTAGAGGTGATGTAGCCATTCCGCCCATAGACGGCAGGATTTAAGCGGCCAACTACGGGGTGACAAAGGAAGCCGAACTACATACACCGTGTGCTTCTGGGGACAAGTGTTAGGGACGTTTTTTGGGGCAATCTAAGGCCGTCGTGACCTATGTTTTGGTGGTTTGAGTACCTACGAGGAACCTAACCGTCTTTTGTTTTGGATTCAACTTTCCGGTGCTACAGTTGAGTTTTAATTTGGTAATCACATTCTGAGTGACATTTTGTATTGATGGGTACGGTCTTTGCACTCAAGGTGACGGACATCTTGTTTACAGGATATTTGGCTCTTGGTGTTGTGTTTTAGCTGCTCAAAGGAATGCCTCTGCTACTAGAAAATATTCTGGTTCCCGATAGTTTTAGTTGATGAAAACCTCACTGTTTTCCCCAATGGTTTTGGATGATGAAAACCTCACTGCTTTTCAAAATAAGGCATGGAACTCAAAGTAGTCAAGCAATGATAGGCACCAGAACGCCAGGATCAAATTCAGGATGAGAAAGATATTGTAGTTCCCAATGGTTTTAGTTATTGAAAACCCCACCGCTTTTTCTAATGTTTTTGATGAAGAGAAACTTCGCTCAGGATGGTCAAGCAATCATAGGCACCAGAACACCAGCATCAATTCAAGATGTAAACTCATTCCAAATCAAAGCATAAGTAGCAAATAGGGGCTGCAGAAAGATAATGCAGACTTAATTACAAAGCTTCAATGATTTATAAACAAAAGTAGATGCAAAAAGGACAGCACTCTGGCTAAGTAGAATGAAAATAGCATTTGATGTGCACTCTTTTGGGTGTAATGGTGTTGGTTAGGAATTTCGGGCAAGTAGGTTGGGCCAGTCAGAGGATATGGCTTGGCCAGCTTGGCCAAGCAACTGAATTCAGAAAAAGTTGTAAAATACGGCCACAATAAGTAGATGAACCTTTTGAGTATTCAGGTCCTAAGGCGGCAGACCACTAGGCTGAACCTTTAAGGGTGAAGGCATGAAGTGCCTATTTGATTTCAGTCTATATCTCTATCGAGGATGATACCTCCGCTCTATAGAGTGGTAGGGGTGAACTTCATGGGGGGCTAGGGTTATTATCCTTGTTACTTTGGAGGCTATGGTTATTATTGTAGTTACTTTGAAAAATGTACCAAATGCTTCAAAAGATTTAAGAAAGTGGTGTAATGTTAGTCTTTAATAGTTCCCAAAGAGTTGGGGGGCCTTGACCTAGCAAGTAAGGATGTGGTTAGTGATTTTTTCTTACTCCCTGCTGGACTACTAGTTGATCAAGCTAGTACGACCAAGAAAAAAGGCCGAAAATCCTATGAAAATCTATTAGAAAATACCTCATACCAGCAAATGACACTCTCATCACTTCATGCAAACATTTTACACGGCTAGTACTTTGTAAAAAAGTGTAAAGCACCGTGTGTGATGTCCCAAGGCAGTGGCATTCCTCAAATGTTCCAAAAAATGAGTGAAAACATTTGGCAAAATTTTGGGGGTAGTGGGGTTGGAACCAATGACCTCCTCCCGAGAGCACACATGGTTAACCACTGGGGTATGATCGATTGTTCTACTGCCATCGGTCATCGCTGTATAAACAATGGCTTAGGAGATGTCCTGACCAAAGGCTAGGGCGGAGCAGTCCTCCCAATAAAGGTAACAAAACTCCTAGAGCTGAAAAACATAGAAAATCAAAGACAATTGGTGTGAATTCAGTGACTTAGCGAAGAGATAAGCGATGTAATAAGTCAAATTCGCGAAAATTTGATGTAAGACTGTTAGGAATCGTCTAATCTTTTTAAAAAACTTACAGTCGTAACTAAGCGTAACAATGCCGCACTGCCGAGAACGAGAAGCACTTCCCCACGGCACACTAAAACAAAAGTGTGAACTGTGTGTGTTGCCGTTAAATGTAGGGGTGTTTAACACGTTAGGCTTCGTTTTTGTTGTGTTTTGCCGTCTACTCATCTTCTGTTCTCTTGCAGGTCACAAGCAGGAAGAGATGCGTTCATGCACACAATGCATTAATCGTTTAGGGGCGTTTAAAACGCTTGGGGTTGTGTAAAGTGCTTAGTGTTGTTTTGCGCTTGTGTTGATCGTGCATTCACACGTAGTGCATAGTGGGTAAGGTAGGTAAACCGAGGACGGCCACCTCCTGGTTCAGTTTTTGGTCATTGGCGCGGCCACAGCTTTGCACTCGTGCACGTGACTGCATGCGGCATGTGTATGATGCATTAAAGGGTTAGGCTTCGCAAAATGCGGGCAGTGACCTTGTTTAGGTTACTCAGAGCTCCACCCCACGTTCTATAAGAAGACGGGTGGAGTTCTTAGCGCTTGCTTGCTCGTTGGTTGGTTGCGGTGACCTCTTGAGAGGGTAGGGCTGAGAATTGGATAATCCGGAGAGCCCTACTTTCACTGGCTAGTAAGCACAACCTTGCCATCTGTTTTTGCTCTGTAGGTGGGCAATGTCAGGGTAATTGGTGCAACAGTCCTCCGGCACAAACACGGATGCGCTGATTCCAGACATAAAACAATACACATGACTATATGGGTGTGTGGGGGCCACCGAAACGCCCACAAATTTTGATAAGCGTTTTGCACACGGTTAGCACA
Source organism: Eutreptiella sp. 'Long Island Sound 2002' (assembly GCA_964036045.1). Lineage (NCBI taxonomy): Eukaryota > Euglenozoa > Euglenophyceae > Eutreptiales > Eutreptiaceae > Eutreptiella > Eutreptiella sp. 'Long Island Sound 2002'. Next base: position 142,320,806 of record OZ038383.1, on the reverse strand, counting down.
CTCCTCCCCACCAAGTCCTGGCAGGGAAACACGTGGAGGCCTCCCTGTCAGGTCACCACCCTGTTCTCATTTTTGATACATGGCGGTTGCTCCCTGGCGGGCATTACTCAAAGCGGCGTAACCACGGGCAAGAGTGTTTATGGTGAGCCAGAGTTCAAATGAAGAACACAGTAGGTACAACAAATAGTATAAGAACCTATTTGTGTCCTGGTTTTGGCTCGGCTCTGTGTGTGGTTTTATCTGGAGAGGCTAGATTGAAACTTGAACACCTCTCAAGGTGTAGAAGACCTGAGCAAAGTGCTGAAAAAAAGGGGGGGAAATATAGCACCCTGCTATGTTGCATCTCTCACAGGGGGGGCCATTAGGGCCCGACATGGCAACACCTAGTTGAGCGTGTATGTGTTAGGAGTGGTAGGTGTGGGCATGTGTCCTTCAAAGGCCGGGCCACCATTGGTGAGTGTATTTCAGTGGTCTTTCTTGTCTCGCATGCTTTTCCGTGCGGGCAGGGAAATTTGTTACTTTTGGCCTTAGAAAAACGGGCGTTTGCATACCCATAGCACACTTGGCCGCCTCTCCCCTTTAATAAGTAGGGCTTTTGCCATCCCCCTTACAGGAGGCGCCAGCAAAGAAATTGGGTGCGCTAGAAGAGGCTATAGTAGCTAGCTAGGACCTTTGGTCCGACACCAGTGAAAGCAATGCGCAGCCTCGCCCAGGACGTCTAAGTGAGAGGCATACACTACCAACTTAGCTCACTTAGGTGTATGTAACGTAACCTCTTCATGGTTCAAGGTATAGCGGGCTAGACCATTGTCGGATAGAGACCTAAAACTCATTGATATGAACGTAGAGGGCTGGAACCCTACGGGTCTAGACCAGTCGGGGGTCCTAACTGTGGGCACGCGTGTCCCCAAAGAAGGTCCCCACACCTTGCCCATGTTCACCCTGCTTGGTACTCCTCCGCGGTATAGGAAGCCACCGCTATGTGTTCGCTCTGATTAAGTTATCACACCAATATACATATGCGCCACGTGGACGACAAGGCAAAGACACTACCACTACGCTAGTAACCACAAGCATGAGTAGTGTAGGGCACCACCACGGCATGGTAGGGGTTCCAAAAGCAGTGGCGGAGGGCGTGAATAGCTTTGGCAAAAACTGATCGCAGGGCTCTACCGGAATCCCGATCTTGGTGTGGTACACACTGATTAGGCCTAGTTGTAAGTGCTAGGAGTGCATTTTGCCCCTAAGAGGTCAAGCATACAGACGGGGGCTCCCGGTCAAGGGCCTCACAGGTTACTGCCACTTGACTCAGGACCGGGCCCTGAGCAAGACCTGTTGACGTGGGCTAGCGTCCTAAGGGGATCGGCCTGTGACGTGGTCGTTGGGATGTAGGAATCTAGGACTGAACCGCCCCCAATGGTACCTATTTGAGTGCGTAGGCGCGTTCTTGGTACTGCACAGTGCAGAATGATAGCAGTGTGGAAGGCTGGGGTAGTAGGACCCATTAACCGTTTGGCTGCAATCATCAAAAGCAGCTATTTGGTATTCTGATGGCCCCCAGTGCTAATTCCCTCATTGGGGGGGAAGCATACCTAAGGGAGGAGCCAATACGCCTCCAAGCGTGGCCCGAGGGAGACTCCTAGCGGGAGAAAAGGATGTCCAGGTAGTACCAACGCCTACTGAAGCTCGCAACCTCCCTCCATTTGGTTAAGATACTCACAAAGATAGGGACATGGTGATTGGTTTTGCTCCTAACGCTGGCACCAAGTCTTAGCGCTGGTTAGGAACGGACTCTCGTTGTTCTAGATGAGATAGGAACAGAAAATGGGATTGACAGTCCCATCTGGTTGTATAAAGGCTGATATGAGCTCCTAGGTCGCCTCAAAGGGTCCATAGCCTTCCCACACAGTGAGGAATTTCCAACCCTCTTTATACTTGTGGCGAGCAATACGTGCAACCACATAGCAACCATCCACTGCCATCGCATCGGCAGTCATTTCTTCGAATTCGCGTGCTTCTTCAGGTGTGGCAGCATTCACAAAAACGATGCTCCCGACCTGTTTGTCACTCAGACGCCACTCATCCCATGCCAAGTCATCAGGGGAGTGGTAGTGCCTCAAATTTTAGGGGCACATAGCAATTGACCACCTAGACGGGGATTGCATCTCACTTGGATCCTATATCGTTATATTGCAATGGGGCCCAAAATAGGGGTCCTGCAGACAATTGCGGGGCCAGGTGCGCTAAGTAACCCATGCCGTTTGGGGTCCCAGATGCTTCACTGCGGGGGACAAATTCAGAAGTGGCCCACAATTGGACCGAGTCACTACATAATCCTTGCCATCGCGGGGGGGGGGGGATGTTTCAGAGCGGGAGACAAAATCAGAAGCGGCCCACATGTGGGCCGGGTAAAATGCACCATGTGGAAGAATTTATATAAATCCCAATGCGAAACATTCACAGGCCGCTTTACAGACGCACGGGCAACCAAGGACGCTTCGGCTCACGGAAATAGAGCGAAAATGTATACGTGGACATCGCCAAGTGAAAAATAGTGGGGAAAATAATGCAGGGGCGCTCAAATTGGCTCCCTCTATCGCCGTTACACTCACCCACCAAGAACACATGTCCAGTGTGCAACATTGGCTACGGCAGAGTACGGCGAAAACGACCATGTGTGAGCAGATCTACCCTCAAAGGGGCAGACACAGAGCAATTTGAGCTCAATTAGACACATGTCACCCTCATTAGAGTGACTAATGTACGAGGCGAGGATGCGGGGCACACATAGGGTGTTTGTATGTCCCATCCATCCACTTGAATGAAGCCAAAAATGAAAATCTCTTCGAGGTGATTTGGAAGTGCGTCACTGAGATCCCCAAACATGATGATGATCATGATCCTCCTGATTGGCGTCAGATCTCTACCAATGGAGCGATCTTGCCATCCGCAAAAGTGTCAAATGTGTCAGGCGACCTTCAAATAGGTGGGATGCAACATCCGATCAAAAGTTGAGGCTCAACAAATTCTATTGCCTTCGGCAGTGCACCTCGAAGAGAGGCTGACAGTCAGCCAATCAGTCCCTTAGCCAGGCCAGCAGTCAGTCAGACAGAAACACACAGTTTGGGTTTTGTCAGTGGCAGACGCGGTCCCAAGCAGGAGGGAAATCTTTGGCCGCAGAGCAAGCAGTGGCCAAATGGTAATGGCCGACCTGAGCCTGTGTGGTCGGTGGTTCGAGCCCCGGTCGCCAAATATGGCGACGCCGCCGCTGACGACAGTTGGTCAACCAGGATTTGAACCGCCCACCCCAAAACTGCAGTCGGCTGCGTCACCATTCGACCGGCGTTTGTTGTGACAGTATTAACCTCCCCACTGCTTGGAGTCTTCTGAGTGAAAACTTTTGACCCCCCCCCCACCCACCCCCTCTAAAAAAGTGATATCCAGTTTTAGGGGATAGAGGCCTCAGAATCAAAAAATCCATTGGGGGATGGTCTTATTGGGCAAAATAATGATTTTACAAGGGGCTGGACATCAAATATCATGCCTTGGGGTATGCTACGCGAATGACCCCAAAAAGGGGGGGTATACGACGCCCACGCCTGCGCTTGATCTAACAACCTCTCTTCGAGGTGATTTGTACATCTGACAGATCCTGCTAGATCTCAACAAATATCCTAAAATGAGAGCAAGTTGAGGCTGATGGAGAGGGGTAATGGGTTAAAACTGCTGACTTCTCATACTCAGGCACGTCAGGGTGGTCCCATATGATGCTACACCGCGTTGGTCACTGTTTTGTTGTTTAACTCCACTGAGATCTCATCAGCATCTACTTCGATGATAGGTGACATGAGCAAATCCTAGCACAAAACAAGTGGATCTTGTCAGAAATCCCAAAATGAGAAACAATGAGCTTGGCTTGACTTGACGTTTGGTGCCCGAACAATGTTGAGAAGGGGTCACGGCCATCAGGTTGATGCGCGCAGCATGGACAACTGACTAATCTGACTAATCTGGGGTCAATTCAGTGAAATGAGTCTTGCTGCTTGCTGCTTGCTGCTTGCCAAACCTGGTAGGTACACCCGAGACACGACAGAGGGTTATAAAACCAAGACTGGTTCCACTAGCTTGGTGACCCTAGCCCTAAGGTGACCCAGGTAAGAAGGGTAATGATACCTGCTGCTCGTAGACATTGTATCATTCTAGCAACATGTGGTGGACACCCTTTTTACCCCCCCGCCCTTGGAAAAGCTACGCCCTTGTCCAGGCTACAGCGGGCGTAGGGACAGTATTAATTTGGTACCTAGTTTGGTTCGGTAAAAATGTAGTACGGCAACATAAGACACGGGTTGGGTGACACATTTGCCAGCTACATGGAGTCATGGTCACCTTTGTTGTGAGTGTTGGCCCATTTGAACCCACATAGCTCTGATCTTGGATTTCTTGCACCAGCTCACCATGCGATTTTCTCTTTTTGAACATGGGCATCTACGGCCTTGCCCAAGCTACAGTAGGCGCAGGAATCGTATTACTTTAGGACTTTTGCGTAGCTTATTCAAGGGGGGGGGGGAACATTGACCAACCTTGAAAAAAATTTCCTTCTGGCGACAATGGAAATGTCATTAGAGCACAGTCTGCAAGACCCCCCTTCCCAAGTTTTGGGGCGCTCCCACGACCCCCGCCCCCCCCAAGGCGAAAATCCGTCTTCCCCTCACACAACAGGTAGTACTTGCGCTGCGCCGCGTTGGGGGTCATCCCTTGTGCTTTACCCTGATAAAGACAGCACTGCCCATGCCAGTGCCGTCAGCCACTGGAGCCCTCAATTAGGGCTACTGCCGGGGTGGGCATGGACAGCCAGATCACTGCATGGCGGCGACATGTTCTGCGGATCACTAGATGTGGACGTGGATATGTTGCGTTCAATGAAGTCAGCAAACAACATCATCGGAACATCGCATGAGAAACACAGGAGGATCTCCATGGCATTCCCGGATTTGCAACAACAATGCACTACTTGCAGGGTTCATGAAGATTGGCTGATTTTGTGTCCCCGAGCACCAGCAACGTGTTTGTCTCCACTAACAATTTTGCCATCATGATGCCTCAGCTGTGATTTTTATGCCACCTCACCAGGGTCTGGCCATGACCAAAGTTGATGTTGGACCAATGCTACAAGCCCCAGTTGAGGAGGGGGCAAAAGTTGGATACCATGTGTAACCAACTCCAAAAGAGAAATGCAAGTGGTGTGCTAGTGGGAGGAGGATTTTGCGCTGCACCAGGGGGCCATGTGCTCTATGGTGGCCAATGTTCCCCCAACCCCTCAAAATCCAGACCAACCCCCCCCCCGATTTTTTTAAGTAAAATATGCAAAGGTGGGCTCTGAATATGAACATGGGGTTCACGTCCAAGAACGCCCTTAACAACCCGGCAAAGGAGCATTTTGGAACAGAGAGGGGTCCCAAACCCTGGCATGGTATCCAGTCTCCAGAACCCCACCACCGTTGCCGCCATCACCACACCTCCACACACCGACACTGCTATTCTGCAGCATCCAGACAATACCGCCCTAGCCCAGCCCAAAGCACAGATTTGGACACCGAGGGCAGGCCAATTAATCCTTGAACACTCCAAAGCACCGGCGATGCTGAAATCATACCCAACGAATGTCGTAGACGAGTCAGCGTTCACAGTGCTGTGCCTCAGCGCACCTCATTTCCCATTGCTCTGTCCATCTTGGAGTGCAATGGCGCTAGTGCTGCGGGTCTTGTGAGGTTGCGTTCTGTGGTTGCCAACACCGTGATCTGGACGTGTTGAAGGACTACGAGTTCTTCAACGGCATCAGCGCCGTTGGGAGACAGTACATGACCTCAAGATAAGCTGCAGGCGCTACCACCGAGAACGGCAGCGGCTACAAGATGAGCTGCACCGAGTGGGCCATGAAGTTCAGCGTTTGAAAGAGTAAAAACTCCAACAAGGCGGAAGCGTGCGCGCGCAGGCAATCAACGCCTCCCAACCATAAGGTCCCGCTCGATCATGATGCATCAGCAAGTGCAGTCCCGCAGTGTAAGACACACCCACGGCAACGCTGGTCTCGCCCTTGGCATTCCGCAGATTCTCCAGCTCAACGTTCGAAGTGCGCTCTCCGGGGCCCACAGGCCCTCGGCTTTGCACGCCGGGCCATTATGCCTGTCGCCTGCACGCCTCAGGTACTGGCCGACAAACCTTTGTGGCAAGCTGCACAGCGGGAGGCTCAGTTGCAAAGTCACGCATTGCCCTCCAGAATGGCCTCCAGGAATCACACACCACCATGTGTTCTTTGTTGCAGGCGGGCGCGCCCTGGAACTTCCGGGGCGTACTGCCCCCGCCCCTCCAGGTCAAATATCCTTGAAGCTTTGCACATTTGTCTCCCAGACGTATATTTCGCAGAGGGGACGGCTGTATGGAAATCAAGTGGAAGTTGCCATCGAGGGGGAAATTACCGCGGCGAGTCGGCGGCATCCAAGGCACTAGAACTGTGCACTCAGGCAGTCCTCGGTGCTCTGGCCCTTGTGCAGGGCAGCGCCCGCATTGTGCAGGCGGGAGGCCCCCTCCACAAGTGAAGGCACCATCGTGTGCATCAAGCGCTGCACCTCCCACAGCCTCAGTCGGCTCTCGAAGTGCCGCCGCTCCTGCTCGTCACGCCACGGGATGCAATGCCCGACCATGACCTCCGGTATGGGGTCCATGGCCAGTGCCAAAATCTCGGAACAGAGGTCCGCGGGGAGCACCCGGCCGTGCTGTTGCAGGACGCACCACAGAAATAAGGTGACGGCCATGCGGTCGGTGAAACACGCGTATGGGTGCGTGGCGGTGGTGTAGGGGATGTCGGGCATGGTCATGAGAATGTTCTCGCACTGCTGAATGTGGAAGCGGTCCGCATGGCCACACTCGCACGGTGGGTATGCGAGGTCAATGTGGCAATCAGCACAGTTTTTGCCCCGTGCTATGAACAGCAGGCCGTCAACGTGCGTCACGGGGTCATACTCAGCAGGTTCATCCATCTGAAATCTGGGGACAATCGAAGTGAGCCGGAAACCCTCCCTCAGGGCATGCGGTGGCTGCAGTGTGGCGCAGCATGCGAGGAAGCCACAAGGAACCACAACGAACCACAACGAACCACAGGAAACTACAGGGAGCTCCAAGGAACCACAAGGAACACCAGCGAACCACAAGGAACCACAACGAACCAAAAGGAACCTTGACGAACCACAGGGAGCCTCACGGAACCACAAGGAACCACAAGGAACAACAAGGAACCATAAGGGACCAAAAGGGACCACAAGGAACCACAAGGAACCACACGGAACCACTAGGAACCGCAAGGAACCTCAAGGAACAGCAAGGAACCACAAGGAACTACAAGGAACCACAAGAAACCATAAGGAACCACAGGAGTGTTCGTTGGACACACTGTTCGGTGCGGGCGCCCATATTGTGAAATGCTGTAACACATCCCGAGGCACAACATAACCAGCCAATTCAAAGCACAACGTGATGGAGGCTTCCAACTAGCAGGTTTCAGAGTAGCAGCCATTGTTGAGGCTGCGCTTCATGCGGAAACTTTGAGCATGCTCCCCCGACTTCGGGCCCTTCTTGGCACGAGCAGAAGTGGCAGCCCGATCTGGCTCAAGCACCTTCGGGACGGACAAATTTGATGGGACAGCACTGTCCTCCATCAAATCACAGTGTACGTACAGGGTATTCTCAAAAACATGGCACAAAACCCACACCCCACGCCCTGCCTTGGCCCAAAATCACTTCACAGTGCCCTCCAGTGCCGTTCTCAAAGTCATCAACACCACTTTTTTGTTCTGCCCCATGATGTTTTCTTCTGCCCATATTGCATACTCCCCTTTGCGAGTGCCATCGAATCTAGGCTTGTCTAGAAATTTGCCCACCATTACTACAAGATACATCGATTTTCGGCTGCCGATACGGCCGATGTTGGTCAATTTGGGGGCGCCGAGACGACCAATTTTCGTCCATTTGGAGCCGATGAGATGGCCGATTTTGGTCAATTTGGGGGCGCCGAGACGGCCGATTTTGGCTGATTTGGGGCGCCAAGATGGCCAATTTTGGTCAGTTTGGGGGCGCTGAGACGGCCAATTTTGGTCAGTTTCGATGTGCTGAGACGGTTAATTTTGGTCAATTTGGGGCCGCCCAGGCGGCCGAAATTGGTCAGTTTGGGGTCGTTGAGACGACCGATTTCGGTCAATTTGGGGCCGCCCAGACAGCCGATTTTGGTCAATTTGGGGCCACCGAGACGTCTGATTTTGGTCAATATGGGGGGGCTGAGACGGCCAGTTTTGGTGAGTTTCGGGGCGCTAGGACGGCCGATTTTGGTCAACTTGAGGGCGCCAAGACGGCCGATTTGGTCCGTTTCGGGGCGCCGAGACAGCCGATTTGGTCAGTTTGGGGGCACCGAGATGGCCAATTTTAGTCAATTTGGGGCCACCAAGACAGCTGGTTTTGGTCAATTTGAGGGCGCCGAGACGGCCAATTTTTTTTTTGGCGAACCGCAGAAGTTCGAAGAGTTCTCAAGATAGTTCTTGGGAAGTGGGCCTCACTCCACCATATGATGCAGTGGATCCCTGCAAAGCAGGGCACAAGGCGCGGTCATAAGGGTGTACAAGAGGGCTCTCTATTGCGGAAGGTGACCGCCACCCCATCGGGCGGGGGAAAGGTGGATTGTCTGGAGATGGTTGGCAAAGATAAAAAGGGCTCCAAAGGGGGCGCCGAAACAGCAAATTTGATCAATTTGGGGGCGCCGAGATTCGCGATTTTGGTCAGTTTGGGGCCGCCAAGCCGGCCAATTTTGGTTAACTTGGGGGCGCGGAGACGGCCGATATTGGTCAATTGCGGACCGCCGAGACGGCCAATTTTGGTCAATTGGGGCTTGCCGAGACGGCCGATTTTGGTCAAGTTGGGGGCGGCGAGACGGCCGATGCGGCCAGTTTGGGGGCGCCCAGACAGCCAGTTTTGGCTTCGCTTGTGTCTGGTGGTAATGAGTCCCACCACAATGCACATTGCAAACATGGTATAGGGGCAATACAAATCATGGCTCCAACCCTCACAAACCTACCTCAATATCCGCGTAAATGTGACCTTGCACAATCAATCAAACACAGGGTAAGTGTAATGCAAATTGAAATCTCCCCATGGTTCGGACGTAACAGAAAAACATTCCATAAGATAGCAAATGACAACACCTTCAAAAGTGAGGTGAAGATAGAGATCGTGCATATTTGGAAAACTCGTGATGTCGCACCCGCAAGGCCTTGATCTATGGAAAAAACCACACTCAGGGTCAGATGCCATTCAAAGAAGCGATGTTCCACTATTGCAGGTACAATCTGACCGATGCAAGCGATTATTGCCTGAGAGCACCACCGACCCGCAGTTGCGGGGTCTTTTATCGACTTTTGCAGGATCCGCTGCTGCAGATTTAGCACCCGCGGATCAGCGCGACGCCATTGACCTGCTGGACTTTTTTGAATCAGATGTAGCACTATCTCGTCCAGGTTACGTCGAGATCTCGCTGCGTGCAGAGAATTGAGCCCAACGGCAACCACAGTTTGCAACGTGAAGTAGGCAACCACTCACGAGACTGCATAGCCACGAGACTGTCCGTCAATGTGAACCTCAAGGACTCGGCCCCTGTCGCACACACAATTCCGTTGGAAGGTGCAGCACCCCGAGACTGCCAAGAAGGAATCCATCGGGGACCTGCTGCGGTACTTTGTCTCCTCGTTCTCGTTGTTTGGGTTTGTCATGTGGTCAATCACCTTTACTATGGATTGTGTGCTCCGCACCCCGGCAAGAACAAGAAATGGTCGCGTCACCGAAGCAAAAGACGCCGACGGAACAAATGCACACTTGCGATTCTAAGGCCCGCATACGCCGCAACTACCGCCTCTCGCACACCAAACATGACTGCACGCCTGAAGAGGAAGTCGGCATTAGTGACTTGGCACAGTTCCCGGAGCTGCCCAACCCACCATTTTGGGCCGCCTCTGCAACGGCTTACACATCCGCGCTAACCACGGTGTCGCTGACTTACGGTCTAGTGGATGGCATGTCTGAAATAGAATCCTTGAACGAGTTCGGTCAGCAATACAAATTGAGAGACTGGCGCTGTACCCGGGACTTCCAGCAGCGCGACACATGCAAACAGTGTATGCGCTCCAAATGGCAACACACAGTAGAAGACATGAGTGGCAAGCAGCAGTCGACCTCCGAGCAGAAAGACAACTACCTGCTTCAGTGAATGGTAAGATGCTTATTGCCTGATTGGTCTGCTCGAACCAGCTTGAATCTAAATGTCATGTGAATTTTCGACGCAACGCTACCCGAAAGTTTCAGGCCTGCGTGCATATATATCGATGGGGTTTGTGACACTGACACTCGCCCTTGCTCCATTATCTTCCACACGTGTTATATTATTGCACATCCCAAACCACATGCCTCCCTTGTGGAACACAACAAGTGCATCCTTCTATTGCGTTTGTGGCAGCGACTGTGGCCTGTCACGGCCACACCTGAAGGTGTACCCTCCTTCAACAAGTTCGAACAGTTTTTTTTGCTCAGTTCAAACATGCTGTGCATGCATCGCCGGACATTTGTAGCAAATGCTGTTGCCCGCCTGCCTCCAAGTTGGAGGTATATCTCTTTTTCTCGGCATTGGGCACACTGTTGACAATGGTTGCTCAGTTCTTTGCCCTGCCTGCAGAGCCTTTGTGCCATTTTTGTCTTTTCTCCTAGGGGTGAAACAGCAGTTGGTGTGAAAGTTTTGCTCAGGCCTTTTTTTTGTTTGCTTTTTGTTTTTTCTTCTTTACACTCTGTTGCTCACCTGGCACCACTCCGGCAAATACTACCCGAAGTAACACACCTTTGCATCGCTTTTTGGATGTTTACACACCACACGGCTCTTACCCAGACTTGCACACAGTTACACACACGACAGACATACTCCACAACATTACACCATAATGAGCCGCCAGTTTCTTCCTCCTATTGCCAGAAACAGCTACACCTCCCATAGAGGGCGCATAGAGGGCGCATAGAGGGCACATAGAGGGCGCATAGAGGGCGCATAGAGGGTGCGTAGAGGGCGCATAGAGGGCGCATAGAGGGCGCATAGAGGGCGCATAGTGGCAGCATAGAGGGCGCATAGTCAGCGCATAGAGGGCGCATAGTGGGCACATAGAGGGTGCATAGTGGGTGCCTAGTGGGCGCATAGTGGGCGCATAGGGGGCGCATAGTGGGTGCATAGAGGGCGCATAGTGGGCGCACAGAGGCATCCGGTGGTTTTCATTAAACAAGGTACCACACCCACCAATGTGCTCCGAATATTCATATTGTCCATGGTTGTTGTGGTGTGTCAATGCCTTGTGGTCATTTATTGGCTAAGTACATCTTTTGAGCTCGTGTATGTACACCGGGTTCAGCCTGCATTCACCTGATGCATATGCTGCTCATTGTACCTCAAAATCTGTAAAATCCTGTGAGTGTTGCGGCGATGGTGTGTCCAAAATGATAAATATCCTGTCTGAAGGCCGTGTTTCCGGTGTACAAATGATCACGCTGGAGTCCGCCCTACTGAGAACCGACTTTGGTGTCCACGGTATAACGTCGTCCGGCTGTGGAGGCGGCGTGCTCTCCCTGACCCCCACACTGTGTAGGTCCTGCTCCGGGTCCTCTCTTTCACCTCCCTTTCGCACAGTCACATGGGGCCCATAGGACTCAAGCAAGATTAAAATTCTCTTCCACAAGTCTGCATGGACCATTGGCCCAGTCGCTGTGTGCCAATTATTGCGGCGCCATCGCTGCGCCCACCCATTACACCCATTGACAACATACTCCGAGTCGCACATGACACAGGTCCACCTATACTTGGTTACCTCATATAGGGCCTTCAAAACTGCCAAGAGCTCTGCCCTGCCTATGGTCTGTGACTCCGGCACAGGACGAACTCTGACACGTTGCATTCCGGCCGATCTGAAAAATAGTCCATACCCACCATCCCAGCCCCCACCATCTCTGGTTGGTCAGACAATCCATCGGTCCATATCATCTCCCTGCCCTCCCCTTGCAATCTCTCCACCAATGCACGTGTTTGTTGTGCTTTGTCACTTTTTCTCAAGTGTCGGCGTCTTGACTTCAATTGCTGGGGGGTCGGGGAGCTGGGGCGAGGCGCTGCCAGAGGGGCAAAAGTCCAGCTTCTGTCAAGTATTTCTGAAGCACAGCCACAGACTTACCCTTCTGGCGTTTGGGCACTCAAACCATTGAAAAACACCCAGGGGCGCAAGAAACCACACCATGCAGTCCCCAATCTGTGTGTTGTGGGCGTTGTGGTAGCGTGTCGCTGCTGACAACGCACTTTCCAGATTGCATATCTTGCTGACCACAACAAAATCCCCTGTGGTGTTATCAGTGTTACAGAGTGCTAGGTCAAAGACATACGAAACGGCTCAGTATATGGAGGCTCGGACAGGTCACCATAACACCCCAAAATTGTATCTATGCACAACCGCAGAAACTTACATCCATATAAAGTGTGTGCCAGTGTCTCCACTTCCTGGCATAGCGGACACATACGCTGGCGTGGCAACCATCCCTTCAATCTTTCTCCTACCTTCAAATTCAGCCACAAATTGTCCTTGACAAACTCCCGAGTAGAGTGTGGTATTACAACTTATTAACGGCTTGCCATACCTCTGGAGGTTGCCTGCTAGCGGAGCTCTGTGCTGTCACAATCAAAGGGAAGAAGGACTTGGGGGACGCACTCAAAATAAAAGATGCCCACCGATATTCGGTCCCCCACTGTCACGTGTTCATTCAGGACCACTGGCAAGCATGACCTCAGCTGGGAACAAGCTTTACAAGAGAGACCTATGATTTTTAAAAGCGACCATTGCACCACTGCCACTTGTAGTGTGGGCAAATGAGTCAAAGAAAGGTTCAGGCCAACAGACTCATACCACGATTCAAAGTCCTGCATTGCTCGCACTGCAAAATTATGGGGCTTGCTTCAACAATGTAAGAACAAAGTGCAATGATGGAACAGCAAAAAATTTAGAGGGCTGGCTAGTGAGAACCCCCCCTCCTTGACATGATGACCATATTCAGAGGGTGTCAAACCCCAGGAGTCCAAGCCCAATGCCATGCATAGAGGACGCATAGAGGGCGCATAGAGGGCGCATAGTGGGCGCATAGAGGGCGCATAGAGGGTGCATAGTGGGCGCATAGAGGGCGCACAGAGGGCGCATAGAGGGCGCAAAGTGGGTGCGTAGTGGGCGCGTAGTGGGCGCATAGAGGGCGCATAGAGGGCGCAAAGAGGGTGCATAGAGGGCGCATAGAGGACGCATAGTGGACGCATAGTGGGCACATAGAGGGCGCATAGTGGGCGCATAGAGGACGCAGAGTGGGCGCATAGAGGGCGCAAAGTGGGCGCATAGAGGGCACATAGAGGGCACATAGTGGGCGCATAGTGGTCGCATAGAGGGCGCATAGAGGGCGCATAGAGGGCACATAGAGGGCGCATAGATGGCGCATAGAGGGCGCATTTTTGCCCAAAATGGCCACAATGTGCCGGCTGAGAATAAAAAATTCCCAGCCGGTACGTTTCCGCCCTACATGGCCAAAATGTACCGTCTGAGAATAAAAAAGCCTCAGCCGCCTGCTTGGGCCCCGATCGGCGGGCCATCACGTTTGGTTGGACAAGAGCCCTAACTGTGTGTACTCCAATCAAGCCGCGCTACAAAATCCTCGGCGACATACCCCCCACCCCCCTTGCAATCTCCCACGTTAGCGCGCGGCGGTCTCCGAGGTGGGGGGGGGGGGGTGTCGCCAAGTGACGGTCTCCCGGGGGGGGGGGGGTTGCAAGGGTATTAAAAGGCAAACTGTGGTACCCTCCACTGATGCAAGCAAAGAGAACACATGTGAAGCGATTTTTGTGTTGATGCGGTGCCAATGTGATTCATCCAACACAAATGTTGTTGGGGATCCAAAGGAACAGTAAAGAACTTCTAGGTACAAATGTGGCAAAACTGTGGCCTATTTGGTGAAAGGCCCACGACAGTGGCCAACACATGTGCACCAAGTGTGCGTAAGTGGTACCGTACACGGTCACCGGGAGAAAACATCTTGGGTCTAAAATAGCAACACAACACACCCATACAATGCCTTTGGAGAGAGAACATCACAGAATACACACAGGTGATTGATTTGGAGTAATGGGAAAGCAATGCAAGGCCATGTGTAAAGCAGATGGGCAACACAACCCAGCGCAATAGATGTTAACGAGAAAAACATGGAAGTGATGGTCCCCCCAGGGGGGGGGGGGGGATTGCAAGGGGTGGGACATTGCAAAGGGGGGGGGAGGCCTGTTTCTTCCCCCCCCTCCCCCTCCCCCTCCCTCTCCGTCCTTTCACATGATGTCTTCTGGAATCAATGCAAGGTACTGGCTAGGGCATGAGAAGCCCTGTTCCGGCAACCGGGTGTGAAATGGAATGAAATTTCCGAAAATTTCCGGGTCGCCAATCGGCTCCTTAAGTAGTCTCATGGGGTAAATGTGTGTAGACAAGGCACATGCTCACACACAACCCATGGACCATGATTCTCAATCACATTACAAACCCAAAATGGCTTGCAATACTGTGGTGGGCAGACGAAATTCTATAATGCTCCAGCCCCCTTTCCCCAGTCATGCCATGGATAGAGGGGTCACATCTGTGATTTTACATTCTGTACCAAAATGACGGTACCACGGGGCAGTTGTGCTTGGACGACGTCGTTTTTGGCAAGCCGGCGGGGAGTTGGGAGGGGGGGTATGCACGGAGTTTGAATGGTTGCTTGATGGGTCCAAATTTATGGACTGCCCAAAATTATCCAGAGTGCCAACGCTTTGGCATGAAGATCGGGCCCAACCCATGGACCCCAATGAGGACGATACGATTTTGTGTCATTTATATGCACACAGTGATGTGACACATCTGATGCTCCTGGTGCCGACTTTACATGAGCAAGACAAGCATGAAGGATCAAATGATCCATCTTGATTATATGATTTCATTCGTCGATGAAGCATTCCGACTTCAAAACTGGAAAGTGGTCATCGCTGCTCATTCCTTTGATGGGTCTTGCAATCTAATCCCCCCCCCCCACTCTTGAGAAACACCCGCCTGTGTGCGACAGTATCCCCACACACCCGGGATAGCATACCCAAAGCAACAGTACCCCCCCCCAGAGGGGGGGGGACACAAGGAACGCATGACACAAAACAAGGCATGCAACAGCACCTCCCTCCCCTTTGTCTCAGGTATGCCAAGGCCCAACATTGAAAAAAACAAATATGAAGATTTGCCATGTAACCCCCCCTGCCCCTTGCACAGGCATGGCTGAGGTCCCAGAAAACCACAGTAACACCGTACACCGCCATGCTCACGCGTGGACATGAAGGGAACGCTTTTCGTGCACGGCAACATCAGCCATGGCTCCCCGTCACATTACACCCAATCAGAATGGCTTGCACTCCAGAGCACAATGCTATGATGGGCGGCAACAAGTCTGGGAGAGGGCGGTTGTGGGGGTGGCACACACAAGTTTCAGGAATGCATGCAGGTACCCTCCAAGCCCATAAGGTATCCGACCCCCCGTCCGCCACACACACACAAACATGCAACACGGTTCA